>OX388203.1:31181838-31357125 GCA_947578815.1 Epinotia ramella
CCCTGATTTAGGTATATTCCTAATAGAATCAGACTACTACTGGCTTAAAGGCATTTTTGTCGTTTAAGAAATCGTTGACAGTATTATACGCCTTGCTTAGCAAATTACTCTTAACATGAGACTTAAATTTAATGGACGGTAAATTAACAATTTCAGTAGGTATTTTATTGTAAAAACGTATGCAGTTCCCCACGAACGATGTGCTAACCTTGCGGAGACGACTGGCCTTCACTGCGATCTTGTTTTTACTTCTGGTGTTGTAGTCGTGGATATCACTGTTGAGTTTGAACTCATGAAGGTTTTTCCGCACATACATGATATTCTCAAGAATGTATTGGCATGCTAAAGTAAGAATGTTTGCCTCCTTAAATTTGTCCCTGAGAGAATCTCGAGCTTTTAGTTCGTATATGGAGCGTACAGCTCGTTTCTGTAGCACGAATATAGTCTGGATATCAGCCGCCTTCCCCCACAACAGGATTCCGTAGGACATAACACTGTGGAAGTAACTGTAGTACACCAGCCTAGCCGTCTCAACGTTTGTTAACTGCCTTATGCGTCTTACTGCATAGGCTGCCGAACTAAGTTTTCCGGCTAGGGCGGCGATATGCGCATGCCATTGCAGTTTTGAGTCCAAGGTGATACCTAAAAACACTGTTACATCTTCAAATTCCAGCTCTTCGCCCTTTAATTGGATCTGGGTATTATTTACCTGCTTGACATTAGGTAAAGTGAATCTGATACACTTTGTTTTCTTAGAATTTAGCAGTAAATTATTTGCTGTAAACCATTTCACAACAGTGTTGAGAGCATCATTAATACCATCGAAGCTTTTCTCTTTCCTGTCTACCTTGAAGATAAGCGACGTGTCGTCTGCAAATAACACTATATCATGTTTATCTTGCAACACATTTGGTAGGTCATTGATGTAAATCAGAAACAGAAACGGACCCAGAATCGAGCCTTGAGGAACACCAAGAGCAACAGAGCCACCAACCTACCAACTGAGCTACGAGGACAGTGACTCACGCTGTGTATTTTTGCATTACATTCCCGCTAAGACTAGCGCCCTCTGTATCGTGTTATAGACTTGTTTCACAGCCTTGGCACACCTCTTATATTCTTTATCTGTATCATATCGATTATAAAAATAATCGGGGTAACTTCCTCGTTAAAAATAACACGAAAACAAAATATTTAATTAAAAATAATTTGTTTCGTGATAAGGGTATTTAAAATAATATGTTCTTAATTTTTAGGAATACAAAGTCCCTGATACGCCGGTATGTTTGGCACGTTGGAAAAACAGGGTCAAAGTCAAGGATCCCCACAGGTGTCCAGAGGAGCATGTCCGCAGCTTTGTGACTGCTTACCTGGCGCGCGGGCTGCAGCGGAACCTCTACCAAGTCAATAGATACTTCCTGGCTCATTATGGCTATCCAGTAAAACTACGAAACTATACTCCCACTGAAGAGAAAATTATGGAAATCTGTTTTCTTCACAGTCCAAAAAATGCAGGTCCTATTTTGTCTGAAGTGCTGGGCAGAGAACCACGAGGCATCAACAAAAGATGCTCTGAGTATTTAAAAGGTGAATATTTGTGTCATCTGTCAGGTGTTTATAGACTGAGAGGAAAATTTTGCAATATTACTTTTCAATCTTGTCAGCAGCTAAATTCAGTAACAGAGTTAATATTAATGCCCTTTAGTTGTTAATTTACCGAAACAGTGAATCAAAGAATGAGATATAAGGGCTGTTTTTAGGGTTCCAAACCTCAAAAGGAAAGAACGGGAGCCATATAAGATCACTTTATTGTCCGCCTGTCTGTTTGTCAAGACTGCATCTCAGGAGGCACCGAGTTGAAATTAGAACCGTATACTTAAGGGGCTCCCATACGCCAATGACCTTCGATCTGAATCCCTTAGTTTTCTAATGTTTTTTGTAGCTTATTATATTATCGGGCTCGGGACAACAACAGCTTTAAGCAATCCCATATTTACTTCAAAGTTCATTGTTTTCGAGATATTTGGCATCAAAATTGAACAATTTTAGGCCAAAAAAATGGTTTTCTGGCCATAACTTCTGTACATTTTTAAATAAAAGAAAAATTGAAAAATTTTATGCTCCGAGCCGGATTCGAACCGGCGACCACAGGCATTAATGGCCCGTCGCTACTAACCAACTGAGCTATCGGAACAATCCGGTTCGGGCACCAAATTCTTCAATCAGTTCCTTCCTATAACGCCTTAGGGAGGCGTGTAGCGACATCTACCAGAAGACTTAGGCTTCTTAACGGCACCAACGTCTCAAATTATATTGAGAAATCGTCAGTAACGATGCGCCACCCCATACGAGATAAAAGATTGAAGAACCGATAGCCGTTTGACTTATAATTTTATCTGTGAGCAAAAGTAGGAGATATGATTGAAAACTCGACAAAAATCGATGAAAACCTCGGGTAGCCCCTTAAATTACAGTCCCTTGAAGCTGTGAAAAAATCAAACTTCTGAATTAACCTAAAAAAAGATACATACATACATACATACACAAAAATGAATGAATGTATGTACATATATATGTAAGCACTTTATTGTACACAATAACAGGTTATAGAATATACATGTCACACAATAGATCAAAGTACAAAGGCGAACTTATCCCTATAAGGGATCTCTTCCAGCTAACCTTTGAGCAATTGAGAGGAAGGTAGGTAGAACGAGATAGGCAAACATATACCGTGTACAAAAACACAGAGAAAATGAAAACAAAACCTAATAGGTATTACAAATACAAACACAGATAGGTAGCCTTTATTCGCTGACTTTTTACAATTTAGTATTATTTTGTTTTATTTGCTTATTTATTTTATTGCGTCAGGTTGTCTGTTTTCACTGACATAGGCCTCCTCTACAGTTTTCCAAGTCTCTCTGTGTTGTGCCAATCTTGTCCACTCGGGCGGCAAGCCATCGTCCCATCTTCTGTGTTGTCCCCCCCTTCCTCTTTTCCTATAAGTACCTATACCTACCGATTTCCTCAGGAAAAGAGGAAATAGGTTTTAATCCTAGACAAATAAAAACATGCCAATACATATATAAATATACAATATCAAATATAATACACGCTATCATATGTAATATATATATCGCAAATATACAATAAATAAATAAATACTATGCATTTTGCATGCCATATTGGCTAAACATGTGATACTTCATTAATTAATTATATATATACCTACCTACACCAACTGTAACAACCATGTTGAGGCAAATAGATCATTTCATTTCATTTCATTATATTCAACCAATTCACAAGTCATTGGAAAGCCACAACTTCTTCAAATTCATCTTAAGTGACGGAACAGACCGCGACTGTCTCAGCGACAAAGGCAACTCATTCCACAAATACAGCGCGCGCGGTAAAAGATCTACCGGTAAAAATAATAATAATCAATATTAGGGGACAATCTTACACAAATCGACCTAGTCCCATAGTAAGCTCATTAAGGCTTGTGTTATGGGTACTAGACGACGATATATTTAAATAAACTATTTGTTGCAGGAAAACCTGAACGAAAACCGAAACTCAAATGGACATTGACATTGGCAGCTAAATTCATACAACACTTGATGGAATTTTCAGGGTGTACTTTTAAAGAACTAAAATACAATACATTCAGCCTAAATGTGTGGCTTCAAGTGGAGCAACAAATGGACTCACGATACATACATTTGCGTGAATTTTGGATCAGCAAATTACATGTGCAGCTGTTTGCTAAATGTACTATAAAAATAAATTCGCTAAGGAAAATTATTTGTCAAAAGTAAGTATTTGAAGGAGGTTGGAATAATTCACAAATTGATTTACAGTGAACGCAATTTTTATATCCTACTAATATTATAAATGCGAAAGTTTGGATGTTTAGATGTTTGTTACTCAATCACGCTTAAAAGGCTCAACCGATTTGGATGAAATTTTGCACGAAGATAGTTTATAGCATGGAATAAAATATAGAATAGTTTTTATCTCGGGTCCACGCAGACGAAGTCGCGGGCGGAAGCTAGTTTATTTATAATTTGTACATTTTAGAATAGACTATAATAACATTTATTCGTGACAACAACACATACATGCACATAAATCAAAATACAAAATAGAAGACATCATTGCCACGAAACGGGGTTTAGGATTCCGTACCTCAAAAGGAAAAAACGGAACCCAGAGGATCACTTTGTTGTCCATCTGTCTGCCAAGACCCTTTATCTCGGGAACGCCTGGAGGTATCGAGTTGAAATTAAAACCATATACTCAAATCTATTGTCCCTTGAATGAAGCTGTGAAAAACCAAACTTCTAAGTTAACGTAAAAAAAGAAACTCCCTTTTATGCCGCAAGAAACGTATATTTCGACACTCTAAAGGGAATTAAAATTTATAGGGTACTTTCCGTTAACCTAGAACTATGAAATTTGGCAAGGAATATCGTCTTACGAGGGCTGGGGTTGGGAATCTAATGGGGCTTCTAAACGGGCCACATTTGCCTGCTGACCGGCAATTATTGCTGTCTTACGCTGACTTTGTACGCTAGAGCAGAGCACATACTTGCCGGCCACACATTGCCGTAAAACTGTTGCCCGTTTAGAAGCCCCATAATACTTACGAACTTATTTTGGACACATATTATACCTTTTTATAATCTCTGAAGTTTCATCATATTATCACACTGGCCACATAGAAAAACAAAACAATGGTTCGAATTGTTTTTTCAAGTCGTTGAGTAGCTGCTGAAGATGGAATTGTCCCGTGAAAAATTAATAGCTATGATTGATTACGACTTTAAATGTGGATTAACACAAAAACAATGTGGAGACCGGATGATTGTTGCCTTTAGTAATGAAGCACCTTCAAACACGACAGTATACAGGTGGTTTTCAACGTGGCCGAGTATCCCTCACGGACGACGCGCGTGAAGGTCGACCAAAATCGGCAGTTACGCAAGAAAACGTCCACCTCGTGCGTCAGCTGATAAAAGAAGGCATGTGACATATCGGGAAATTCAGGAGTCTTTGGGGATTGGAGTGAGCCAGATACAAATTATTTTACAGGAAGAATTAGGCGTGCGAAAGTTGTTTTCCCGTTGGATCGCTCACTTATTGTCTGACGAGCAGAAAACGACTCGTCAATTGGGTGCCGCAAAACGTTGAATAAATTCAACGGAGGAAGCTCTAATGCAGGTTTTAGTGTCGTATCACGTGACGAGTCGTGTCGTGGATTTACGCATATGAGCCTGAAACTAAAAACCAATCTCGAGTATTGGTTTACGAAGACGAGCACAAGCCGACAAAAGTTATTCGCTCTCGCAGCACGGCCAAGAAGATGGTGGCTACGTTTGTCTCCAAATCAGGTCACGTGGCTACCATTCCTCTTGAAGATCGTAGGTCGGTCAATGCCGATTGGTATACAAGTATTTATTTGCCGAGTGTCTTTGCTGAACTTAAGAAAAAAACCCTAGTCGCCACATCATCCTTCACCACGACAGTGCCAGCCCTCACACCGCTCGGAAAACAAACGAGACGATCCTTGATTTCCCGGAATGTGAAAAAGTCGTTGGGACTTAGGTCGGGGCTGTATGGAGGATTATTTTTACTTTCAGTTTTACCCTCGTATACTACAAGTACTTACAGGGAAAAATCTGAAAACTATACATTATTAATTCAATCTAAAAAAAAACGGTCTTTATGCAAGGAAGGATGGAGTTAACCGTGTCATGTAGGATATTGCAGGAAAGGGCTTCATTGGCACAAGCTTAAACAGTTTATTTTAATTTTTATGATGTAGGTACCTATAGTTTTCGATTTATGATGAAGAATGAAAAAATAATAGTTATTTGTTATAGGCATCAAATATAATGACCACCAAAAAATGCTTTGATACCCTTAGCTCTTTTACCAAAAAAATATACTGAACACCAAAAATAATAATTCTACCATTACAATAGTACTAGCTGTTTAAGTAACCACTGCACATTAAATTGTATTCGAAGACCAAATTTAGTAAATGATCACCCAATCTTACCGAGCAAATTAATACAATATTTCTACCTAAATAACCCACTATGATTGCCATAAAGTGTGTGCATGTTACCAAATAAAGTATAATGATGCCAAAACAAGTGCTTTTTTAACCTGTTAGGCATTTGATTGAATAAACGCTTCTGTTGGTTGGGGTATAGCAAAGGGGGCGCGGGACTTATTTATGATGCTATCGTATAGAGGACGCTAAAATAATCATGTTTTGTATAGGCAAATTTTTTCTAAACTTGATAATTACCGAGATATTGGCTCCTAAATGGACACAATTTTTTGGACTTAGAAAAATAACGATGGGGGTGGTTAAGGTAGAAAAAAGTAAAAAAAAAATTAGAAACGTAGATAAAAGTATAAATAAGTATAAAAAAGTAGAAAAAAGAAGAAACAAGTAGAAACATGTAGATAAAAGTAGAAAGAAGTAGAAAAAGAAAAAAAGTTGAAAAAGGGTTAAAAAAAGTAGAAAAAAGTAGAATAAAAAAGAAAAAAGTAGGAAAAGGAAGGAAATAGTAGAAAAAAGTAGAAAAAGGTTGAAAAAAGCAGAAAAAAGTAGAAACGTAGATAAAAATAGAAAAAAGTAGAAGAAAGTAGAATAAAGTAGAAAAAAGTAGAAACATGTAGATAAAAGCATTAAAAGCAGAAAAAAGTAGAAAAAATCAGAAAAAAGTAGTTACATGTAGATAAAAGTAGAATAAACCGTTAACATGTTCTTCAAAGTACTCATGACCCGCTCGACCTGACCAAAAGTCCCTAAATTAAAAATGGCCAAGATATTGGACGTCTAAGGCAGATCGGTGTAGGTTGACGACGAGCGAAGCGAGGAGGAGTGTTAGGTGTACCGCGACCCTAAGCGCACGAGCCGAGCGAGCGAAGCGAGCGTGCCGCGGTAGCAGCTGGCGAAGCGCCAGAACCAATAATGACATATAAATTGACTTTGAGGTCGAATATCTCGGCAATTTTGTATTACAGAAAAAGTATTTCATACAAAACATGCTTATTTTAGATTATTACGATAATTTTTTATATTTTTTTATTGGGTTTTTTCTATGGTTGCGCCTCCCCCCCCTCAAAACACTTACATATGGTTTCGCCTCCTTTGCTATACTCTGACCCTTCTGTTTTTTGGTAGTGGTTAATTAATTTAGGGAAATTGAATTTCAGGTTAGTAAACATTTTCTAGTAACTTAAATGATTCCTTCTTTATAGCGATCGAAAGGTAAAAATCCACCAAAACTCAAATCAGCGCACCCCACTTCCACGTGGTCTCGTCTGTCCTACCCCTAGAGAGCATATAAAAGCCCGCGGAGACAGAAGCGAGTTTCTGGCGGGAGCCCGGGCGGAGGGCGGAAAACTGAGTCCCAGAAACGAAAGCGGGGCTCCGTCGGTAGCATTTTTTAAAATAGGATAGTAAGATGTTATAATTTGGGTTATTATTTCGCATTAATAGGAGATAACATTTTGGTGATCATTTACTATTTTTGGGTTGGCAATGATTTATCAGGATAGCATTTTCTTTAATGGGATAGTAAGACGTTATAATTTGGGTTATTATTTCACATTAATAGGAGATAAAATGTTGGTTATCATTTAACTATTTTTGAATTAGCAATGATTTATTAGGACAGCATTTTCTTTAATAGGATAGTAAGATTTTATAATTTGGGTTACTATTTCACATAAAAACGGAGATAAATTTTTGGTGATCGTTTACTATTTTTGGCAGTAAAAAGTATTTTTTTGGCGTTATATTTTACTATATCTGCTGGTCCGTTAAACATAAGCCTTTGTTACAAAGTTGTATTTTACCCGCGAGTGTGGAACTGTGGAATTGAAACACGAGCAAGCGAAAGGATGATACGAGCGACGCGAGTGGTTCTAAAATAGTATCCTGAGCGTAGCGAGTGTTTCAACACACGAGAAGTAAAATACATTTGCACCCGTGTGTAACACAAAACTTTTCACCTCACTGTAGCGAGGAAAGTGCAACATGCAAAACAACTTTATTTAATTTTAATTTTTTTTTTGAAGTGAAACCTTCTTTAGCGGCGCTGAGCACTTTTTGGGATGGGGAAAAATTGCTAAATACGCGACAGAGTTTTGTGACGTCAGATGTGAAGGAGGTCTTCTTCACTTCATTCAAAACTGAACGCTATTCGTAAGAGTATAAAGCCGTTAAACACTTTTTGCAATAGCAAATTCTGCAAATAAATTTGTAATTTTAACCAACGCGTCCTTCACCGTTTTGCTATTGAGAAAATTCGAATAGTTCGAATTTGGGCGTTATTTCTAAAGAGATAAAGCTTAGGAAAATATTTACCAACGGCAAAAACAAATTGATATTTTGGTCGCCACCGTGCACCGCCGTCTGCTGTTCTTGCAAATTCGAATAGTTCGAATTTAGACGTTATTCCTAAATAAATAAAAAAATAAAAAAACATTTATTTCAGACTACTAGAGAATCCATATGTGTTAACAAGACTCAAACCTATCGAGACTTAAGACTACACATGTTAGTAATAATCAAACAATAAAATTAAATTTAAAAATACTTGGGTAGGTAGAGCATTGTAGCGAGCGGGGCAAAAATGTACACTATTTTGCCCGGCCCGTCACAATACCAACCCAGTGCCTCAGTATAGGGCAGTCCAGGCGTCCAGCCCACATCCCCAGGATACTGTTGCCACTGATGCTTCTCACTCGTCTCAGCAATGAGGCAACCCTCTTGCGTCTGATGGCGTGGAAGCCATCTGTGTGCGCCTCGGCGAACATGCCTGACGCACTGCAGTGTCGAGGCAACTTCAACAGCATCCTGAAGATGTTATTATACTGGACACGCAAAGCGTTATACACGCGTCTCGTATGCTTCACCCGTACCCAACCAACAAACCAAACAACCAACCGAACCCATAGGCTGCACGAGTAAAATGAGGTACAATAAGCTTTAAAAAGTGTCAGCTTCACTTCCTTCGTACACCGCGCGAACCTACGGATGAGCATGTTACCCCTTATCGCTAAGGCCCTCCTCTCTCTCTCTCGATATCCAGGTCATCGTCCAAGTCCTCCGTAACTATATGACCCAGATATTTAAACTTATTCACGATTCTGAGAGCCACCCCGCCCAACATGACCGAAGGCACACTTTGTGGATTGTACTTACGGGCTTTAAAAACCACCATCTCACTTTTACTTGCATTGTGCCTAAGACCATGTCGCCCGGCGTAACTCTCACATTTCGCAATCAGTTTTCTTATAGAGTTGATTGAGGGACCGAGCAGCACCATGTCATCAGCATAGCTAATCTGGGGGCACGGGAGTGCCCCCGCCAAGACGAGCCAAGCGAAGCGCAAGGGCACTACCTACCTTTTCTCGAAGCGCTTCGTCGTATTTTTGAACCTTCTTAACTTGGGTCCGGATTATACCAGATAAACAAAATTATCGGGATATGATGTCAGTGGTTGACTTATTAAAACTATAAAGTTTCAATTGCATAGCTCTTACACTTTAGATTTTATTGATATCTAAAATACCCCGATTTCGTCACTGACTCACTGATGATCATCAATATTCTTAACGTTCTTCCTGAAGTCCTAGAAAGCTGAAATTTGGTATGTAAGCTAGTAATTTTTTTGTATACGAAACAACGAAAAAATCTTAAAACTAGAAACTTTTACCCCCCCCAACCCCTTAAACTAGGAGGTGAAAGTTTGTATGAGACTTTCGCAAATTTTGATGCTAGGGGTCTGAACATTCCCATTCACTCTTTTAGAAATTACCTTACAAAAAGGAATGAGATCCCACTAAAAACATTACATGTAAAGTGATGCCAAGACTCCGTAGCTCATACAGCTTTCAGCGTGAAAAAGATATCAGATCGCGACTAACGCCAAGCTCACTACCAGCCACGCTCTACAAATTCTATATCTTGGCTAAAAAGTATAGACCCGTTGCTTATTAATATCATCATAAATTCATTCGGCGCGAGAGTCTATGCGGCGACCGGGATGTGCCCAACAGAGCTATACTTTTTAGCCAAGATATAGAATTTGTAGAGCGTGGCTGGTAGTGAGCTTGGCGTTAGTCGCGATCTGATATCTTTTTCACGCTGAAAGCTGTATGAGCTACGGAGTCTTGGCATCACTTTACATGTAATGTTTTTAGTGGGATATTATTTACACTAACATTAACGTTACATGCTCGGAAATTACACATAGAGAAACGCTTGCAGGAGAGTAATAATCATATTAAGGAAATTTGGAAAGTAGTGAACGAGGAGGTAGGTACTAAAACCAGACCAAGTTCAGTACGTATTAAAAATCCTTTGACTGACACTAACATCCCAGAAGAAGAAGTGGCAAACACACTCAACAACCACTTTTTAGGTGTTGCGTCGAAGTATGTCATTCAAAGTGATGAATCCGAGTCTTCACGCTACTTGGCCAAGCACCTGAATGACACAGAAGTGCCTACCTTCACACCACCCACCGTAACACGTGACCTCTTGGATAATGCATTGAAACGCATGCTTAAAACGCGTACAACCTTGGATACGTATGATATGTCAGTCAACATTATTTTGTGTATTTGGCCTATAATATCAGACATATTACTGGCACTGATTAACACTATGTTCGAGGCTGGTGTCTATCCTCAGGTGTTAAAAAACACGCGAGTGTGTCCGGTTTTTAAGGGGAAAGGGGATAGCGATGACGTCAATAACTATCGACCGATAACGATTGTACCCACCATCTCTAAGTTAGTGGAGTCTATCCTCTCATCTAGTGCCATGAGTTACTTAGAATCAAATGAACTGATAACACAAAATCAGTATGCTTATAGACAAAAAAAGTCAACAACTTCAGCCGCACTAAACATCTTTGACTGCATTGTAACTGGCCTAGATGAAAAACACAAGATGGCCGGTATTTTTTGTGATCTGTCGAAGGCATTTGACGTTATCAATCATCAACTCCTTTTGATGAAATTAGCTCGGTATGGATTTACTAGTAACGCCCATAAACTGGTTGCGTTGTTTCTTACTGACCGTGAGCAAGTTGTTAAGTTGTCTGCGAACGGTAAAAGGTACTCCTCGGATGTTGGCTCCGTTGACGTTGGCATCCCCCAAGGGTCTGCCCTTGGAAATATAACTATTTTTAGTGTTTGTGAACGACCTTCCATCGGCCATCACCACTGGTCTGCCTGTACTGTTCGCAGACGACACGACAGTCGTAGTCAGTGTTCATTCATATGAGGAGTTGAGCTTGACAATTCACGAGGTATGTCAACAGCTCCAAAAGTGGTTTACGGCAAACGGACTCCTCTTGAATATTTCAAAATCGAATATTATGTTGTTTTCTGGTCGTAGTATCGCAATGCCACCTGCTTTAGCCAACACACCTATGGCATTATGCAGCGAGTGTAGGTTTCTCGGCTTTTCGTTGGACTCTAATCTAACCTGGAAGTCACATGTAGGTATACTCTGTGGTAGACTGAGTGGTGCAGCTTTCGCGCTGCGAAAACTAAAACCCCTGATATCAGATGACGCATTAAGATCTGTTTACTTTGCCCACTTCCACTCGTTGATGTCGTATGGAATAGTAATCTGGGGAAATTCGACTGACGCGAAACGGGTTTTTACTATTCAAAAACGTGCACTTCGCACTCTGGTCGGAGTGAAATCCAGGCACTCTTGCAGAGATCTCTTTGCGAAGCAAAACATCCTGACACACTATTCCCAGTACCTCTATGAAGTATTAATGTATGTCAGAGACAATCTTGCAACGTTCAAACGTGTTAATGTTTCTGGCACACATATACGTTCAACAGGGCGACTACGTACTGTCCCTCGTCGCATGGCCCTAGCAGGAAAAAACCCGCGAGTTATTGGGGCTACGTATTATGAACGTCTTCCTGCCGATATCCGAAATGAATCATCTGATCAGACCTTCAAACGTCGACTGAGAAACTTTTTGTTAGATAAGGCATTATACTCTGTTAGTGAATTTATGGACATGTGAAGTTATAACATTAACCTGCATTCATTATTAAATTAGCTGCTGTATCCTAGGCACATAGACTGACGATCCATTATCGGGGACAATCTAGTAATTTATTTGTAATTTTGTTTAATTATTTGTTGACTTTGTATTGTACTTAAATTGTAATCTAGACTGACGATCCATTAATGGGGACAATACAGTACTTAATTCATTGTATTTAGCTATATTTATTTGCGGACTTTGAATTGTATTAAATTGTTATTGATTATAATTACATTTGTTATGACGATCATAATACGGATTCATATAAATTGACATGTATAATTTATCATGTAATGTTGTATTATGAAATAAATAAATCTAATCTAATCTAATCTAATCTTGTCAATATGGCATCCGACATGCATACTGCTCAGCTCCTCAATCAACTCATTCACATACAAATTAAATAAGACAGGCGACGTCAGTCCTCCCTGCCTTACTCCACATTCCAATAGATGTTGATCAGACCATTCTCCAGCCCACCTCACCTGATTGACCTGGTGGGCGTACCAGTACTTTAGTAGGGAAACACACTCGGGAGGCACCGTAGTTTTACCGAGCTTGTCCCATAACAAATCATACCCCACCAGGTCAAACGCTAACGAGATAAAGCTTTGAAAAATATTTGGCAATGGCAAAAACAAATTGGTATTGTGTTTGCCGCCGCCCGACGGGCGAGCCGGAGCCCCGTCGCTCCCAACGCACCCGCGGCCCGTCCGCCTTAATAATTGATAATTGTTTATAAATTTGCGTCAAATTCATTTTTAGGGTGACACCGTAAGATGTCTACAAAAACTGTTACAATGTCATTGAGTTTTCACTTCTGCCGGCACTCCCGGAGTGCAACCCGGTGTTTTTTTTTATTTTTTTAACGTTACTGATGTTACTAGTAGAATTTTGGTCAAGTGCGAGTCGGATTTTAGTTTTCCCATACATTTTGAGACCCAGCGCTTGATTGGTGTATTTTGAGTTTAGTGTCGAATGCACCGGAAAGGATGAACGCAACAAGCAATTTTTTAAGTTCTTAAATATTTAATTTAATCTGTTTTTAACCGACTTCAAAAAAACGGAGGAGATTCTCAATTCGGTAATTTTTTTTTTCAGTTATTTTTTTCAATGTTTGTTACCTCGGCAGAACTCCCGAGCCGATTCCCATTATAAAAAAAACCCAATGGTATGATGGGATCCATGAGGAATTGAAGGAAACTTCATAATTATATTAGGCACGCGTGTAGTGATTTTGGTATTTTCTATTATAAGTCGTGTATTTAGACCCGTAAATCATTGGTGGAGTGGAAATGATGATGAAGACCACAGATGACTTATAAATAAAAATAAATAAAATAAAAAAACCTTTTATTTTCAAATTCAAAAATCTCTAACTCGCTTTGTTATTAGCTTTTTCGCTTTGTGATATTTTCCTGTAATGCTGTTGATGCCCCAAATAAATAAAAATAAATAAATAAATTTCTCATTTTTACATTAGAAGTTTTTTCCGTATAGGTTAGTAAGTTCCTTATAGTTAGTGTTATGTTTATGTATCTTATTTCTAATCTATAGCTACTATTGACATGTTCCTATGTTTTCCTTTTTTTCATAAATTTATTCTTGAAAGAGTAATCTGGCATTTTTTTAGGTTTCTGAAGGTTAATAACCTTCAGAAACCTAAAAAAATGCCAGATTTTCCGCTGTGTTAAAACATCCTTTTCAATATCAGCAATATAATCTTCATAGCCACATGAAATTTATACGTTTTATAAAATATATAACTTGTATTATCACTGCGCATTCGATTAGGTTTTCATTTGGATTAGTAATAAAAGCAACTTGTTCGCACAAAAGCCATAAAGAAGCATAGCAGTTACAAAAAAACCGGCCAAGTGCGAGTCGGACTCGCGCACGAAGGGTTCCGTACCATTAAGTATCTATAAAAACAGTAAAAAAAAAAGTTTGTTGTATGGGAGGCCCCCCTTAAATATTTATTTTATTTTATTTTCAGTATTTGTTGTTATAGCGGCAACAGAAATACATAATCTGTGAAAATTTAAACTGTATAGTTATCGCGGTTCTTGAGATACAGCCTGGCGACAGACAAAACGGCAAAAAAAACACGTTTGTTGTATGGGAGCCCAATTAAGTTTTTTTTTTTTGTATTTGTTATAGCGGCAACAGAAATACATCATCTGTGAAAATTTCAACTGTCTAGCTATCGCGGTTCTTGGGATACAGCCTGGTGACCGTGGTGACAGACAGACGGACGGACAGCGAAGTCTTCGTAATAGGGTCCCGTTTCTACCCTTTGGGTACGGAACTCTAAAAAAACAAGGTTCACGGGTTAATCATCAATATCATCATCATCAATTAATAATTTTAATTCGGCAATTGAGTCTTGTTTAAAAACTTGCAAGTTAGGTTTTTTTTGACTTCCATGAACTGAAAATAATGGACTTGAAATTTCCAGGCTACAAAGTTCGCCGTACGAAGTGTGGAGCGACATTCGTTGGAAAGACATGGTCAAGGAATTCCCTGATGGCTTCACTGACATGTTCCTGTTCGGGGTCGCCAAGAAGATGTTCCGCGTGTTCCCCGACTACCGCACGGCGCGCCTGCCCCGGCTGCTGGCTCGGCTCGAGGACACGAAACACAAGTGGCGGCTGGGACGGTTAAACTCACTTAAGTTTCATAAAAATGGGGATCTCACATTTGTTACGCATGACATATCTCTAAAGAAATTAATGAAACAGATGGAATTAAACTAACGTTTAAAAGACATATTTCAGTATTTATTTTTCATTGTAGGACTCTCCTCATCAATAAGGACCGAAATGAGACACAACCATATTAAAAAACATTTACTATTCAAATTATAACAGATTACCTAATGATAAAGAGCTCTGCTCGGTTAAAAATATGGAGAGAACGATTTTTCCCAGATATGAGACCTAGCTAGATCGTTTTTTTATGAGGCGCAGCGTGGGTAGCCCCCCCCCCCCCCCCTCACAAGATTGACCTGACCCCCTAGCACACTCAAGTTTTATGTTGGACATAAAGCATTCGTCCCTCTCGCACTCGCATGTTATCCAGAAAGGGACGAATGCTTTATGTCCGACATAAAACTAAGTGTGCTAGGGGGTCTGGGGGGCTAGTACGCTAAGTTTTATGTCGGACATAAAGCATTCGTCCCGTTCTGGCAAATATGCGAGTACAAGAGGGACAAATGCTTTATGTCGGACATAAAACCTAGCGTGCTAGGGGGGCTGGCAAAGGTCGCGGAGTCCGCTGGATGCGGATGGCGCAAGACCGGTCATTTCGGCTGATTACGATAATGAGATCGATTTTCCGCCCCATGAACCCTTATACTGCAAATGTCATCGAAATCTTAAGAACCCAAAATACTACATGTAATGTACGCGCATCCTCATTTAGTGGAAACCTAGAAAATAAAACATATTATTTTACATTACGTTTTTCAAGCAAAGGGCTTAGGTATAGAAAATTATGATTAATTCTAAACCGTCGATTGTCTTTACTTATTGCTAGATGTCCACGCGTCTCCTCTCCACCCGCATATTAGAAAGAACCCAAGCGGAGGCGCAGACTATGCAGGATTGACAAGCCATGTGAAAGAATTTTTAAAATCAGATGAATCATTCCGGAGAATACTCGCTGCATAAAAAGAATACCTCTTTATTATGAGTAGGTACAGAGTAAATATAAGTATATATAAGAATAGATCCCACCCATTATATACGAATGTTATGTAATAACAAGTATGAAAATTTTGTTCTAATGGGGTATACAGATTATGTGATTTATTAACTTACTAAAAGGTTTATACAAATTTACAATATAACAACATTAAAACCACAAGTTACCTAATTCTAACTCTAATCGCCCCCAGCCGTTCCTGGTATGCCGCGTTCACATGCTCGCGTTCAAAGCGACATTCACGGGCGCGGGCGTGTGAACAGCCTGAATGTGCACGCGCCCGTGAATGTCGCCAATCGGGACGACTGTCGGTTTTTGGACAAAGATCAAAGGGTTAATGTGCTCGTGCTTGTGTAGCTGTTCACACGCTCGCGTGCGAAATTGACAATTAGCTACATCAGAGTGTTAACAACATGGTCGATCATTTTGTTTGCTTTTCTAATGAAAATAGATCAAACCTAAAGCAGTATATAGCCTAGATCTATATCTGCGAAATTTCCCATTTTTGCAGTTGCACTGGCAGTGACACTGACAAGCACTTGACAAGCACGCCCGGTTGCCCGCGAGCGTGTGAACAGCTTGCTTGGCCCGCAGAAGTGCACGGGCTGCTTGCCGATCAGAGGGGCTACCGCGAAACGAAAACGAACTTCGTGCGTGTATCTCCCTCTCTGTCGCACTTGCTAGTTCGAGCGTCAGAGACGGATATACTCGAACGAAGTTCGTTTTCGTTTCGCGGTAGCCCCTCAGCATGCCAAGCAGCTTGCCAGGCTGCACGCCGTGCATGTGAACGCACCAGTAAAATTCTAGGAGAGGAGATAAACTAGGCGTAGGTGTAAAACTAAATGATTCTGTTCACGGTCCAAAAGGTTTATTAACTGTTATTGCTGATTTTATTTAATAATAAACAATGAACAATTAAACATTTTACCCCAATTTGTCAGTACAATATGTCGAAGTCATAATTGGGTGTAGCGTAGAGATGTAACAATCCGACCACATGTGCATGCAATTTCTCAGTACAACTCGTTTGACAGTTGGACAGCAGCGCAACATGCCTCCAGACGATAGCAATTAGTCAGCTTCTGATAAATTGGGGCTGACAAATCATGACATGTATGTACCCCATAACACCTCTCGCAGCTTACCATACCTACGTAATTTGGGCGGATAATTTGTCAACGAATATTCTCTACCCCGTGTGGTGTCGGGTTAGAATTTCACCACCCTATTTCTCCCGTGGGTGTGTTGTGGGCGATGGGCTAGCAATCTATCACTGCAATATCACATTTTAACGATCTTTTATATCCACATTTATGCTAAAAGTGGCGCTGGAACATACGTTTCATGTGCTCTGTCTACCCCTCTTGGGAGTCCGGCCGATATCGGCCAGTACGCTACACTGGACTCCTTATGTGGGAACCTAGTAGGAAATGACGCAGTGACCTGCATGTCGTCCCCACAGTCATGGGGTTTATACATGTCAGGATTTGTCAGCCCCAATTCATCAGAAGCTGACTAATTGCTGTCGTCTGGAGGCATGTTGCGCTGCTGATCCAACTGTCAAACGAGTTGTACTGAGAAATGGCATGCACATGTGGTCAGATTGTTACATGTATACGCTACATCCAATTATGACTTCGACATGTTGTAATGACAAATTGGGGTAAAATTGCGATCCATGGATTCTTTATTCCGTGGTATACCCCATCATCCCTCAATTTCGCTCGTCTGGATGCTGCTATTGACAATGGCCGCCCAGCAAGATGGACCGTGAACAGTATCATTTAGTTTTACACCTACGCCTACTTTGTCTGTGGTCTCAGGTGGTCTCCTAGACTTTGACAAATTGACTTTACTTTACTGACACTTGTATTTATCAATACAAAATAGACATTTTTTGCAGATATTATAGCAGCTTTTGCTGATAACATTGATATTTAGGAACAATTTTGTAGTCGAAGTACTATCCGCGTTACAGTGCACAGTTTAGAGTTCTGTGATAGGCCTCGCGTTTGTATAATGGGCTGAATTAGTGGTATGAAAGTGGAATTTTTGAGGTTAGTATACTCGGGGAGTTCTTATTATTTATAGCAGCTTTATACCATTTAATGTAGAATAGCGCTGCGATTTCGATTCGCCATACGGCTGTTTTATATCATTACAATAATATTACCGTACGCTTAACTAATATCCGTGACGTTCGTTAGGCCGCTTGACATGGGCCTTTATTGCCTGAGGGTGGAGAAGGAAGGCCGCGAGCGCGCGGAGGGCGCGCGCCCGGGCCGCCGCCGGCCGACACTGACCGCGCCGTTGACGCTACACTACAAGTAAGCACTTCAATTCCTCATGTACATAATATTGTGTATTTCTATCGCTTTTGAGCGTATTCTAGTTGCTAGTAGTTGACTTCGTCCATTATATCTTCAAAAACTGGACAGAATTCCATAATTAATTCCACTTTTTACTGATTTTTCGGTTGTCCGTTCGCCGTTTGTTCCCGTTAGGATAGTTATGAGGCTGGCAACCCTTTTTCACGCCGAAGTATGTATAGTGCTTTTCTCAAAAACATGCAATGAAATAAATTAAAAAAACTCCAAGAAATCAAACTTTAATTTTCATGGTCAACCACGCCAACGCCATGACCCTGTGCCACAAATTTTGGAATGGAAATTAAAAAAGACCATCTTGCAGGCTTAGGCCTCCAATTTTGTATGAAATGCCATTACGGGTCTCTCGTCTCGCTGCACCCGGAACATGACACTTCGAAGCCCATTATGAAGAACACAATGTCAATTCATTGCATGTTTGTGAAATGTACTATTAATTGACATTCATTGATTTTCAATAAGTAAATAATAAATAAAAAACAAAGAGTATGAGGGAAATGTCAATAGAAAGTTAGAAGGGGACAACATTTTCTGACCAAATCGAAGAAATCGTAAAGAAAGTTCAGGTCATCAACGGCAGGCTTGGTGAAAAGACGCTAATGTCCGTTTGCACGCCGTCAGGGGATTCTGTTACGAACCACAAGTCATCAGTATACATGATATCAGTAATCAGTGCATACGAGACCTTGGTGCAAGCCTTAAGTCGAGCCAGGTAGTTAAAGGTATCGATATTTGGGGAGCGTTGTAACATCCAAGTGTGACCTTGATGCCGAGATCAATAGCAGAGTCATTGCTGCAGCTGCGGCATTCCGCAAGCTGTGTTCCAAGGTCTTCTACTCACATATTTAACCTTAAGTTGGCCACTAAAATTTCAGTGTACATGGCAATCATGCTGCCAAACCTCCTATACTTCTCTGAGACGTGGTGTGTGTACCGCCACCACATACGTAATCTGGATCGTTTCCACTAGGGATGTTACGGAGGCGGCTTTACCGGAGCCGGAGCCGGATCCGGAGTTTATTTTTTTTATTTAACGGAGTCGGATCCGGATCCGGAGGCGAAGTTGGAGCCGTTACCGAAGCCGGATCCGGAGCCGGATCCGGAGGTTTATCGGAGGCGGAGCCGGAGGTGTGAGATGTTTGATTTTTCGTCAACGCATCTTGTATTCTAAGGGCGAGTTGCACCGACTTACGGTTACAGACCGATCAACGTTAAATATGGCGCGGGCAGCTGTCATCCCATAGAAACTTGTCAAACTTTCCATACATTGAGATTTTAACGACGACCGGTTAGCCTAGTGGGTAGTTACGCTGCCTACGAAGCTGATGGTCCTGGGTTCGAATCCCGGTAAGGGCAAATATTTGTGTGATGAGCATAAAATATTTGTTTCTGAGTCATGGAAGTTTTCTATGTATTTAAGTATTTATATCTATTATATATATCGTCGTCTAGTACCCATAACACAAGCCTTAATGAGCTTACTATGGGACTAGGTCGATTTGTGTAAGATTGTCCCCTAATATTTATTTATTTATTTTATTTATTTAACGAACACCGCTTACGATTACAGATGGTTTGGTACAACCCAGCCTAATTTGTTTTTTTACCTCTTGAATAGGCGTAGAATTCGAACCTGAGGACATGGAGCTACCTTTTTTTCTGAGTCTGCTTTTGCAGTCTTCATATTCATACTGTTTATGGTGCAACGAGTTTAGGTGGCCCTTGTTCCTCCTTTCCTAGAATAATTACACTTTCTCACATAATTCACACTTTGCCGAGTTTGTACTTATATTAACAAAGTAATTCCATAGGGCACCAGTTTTAAACGTATTTAAAAGCACTTACTAATATGACGCAACGCAATACCAACACGGAAGTAACTGACGGAACTAACTGATTTATATTTTATATGTAATGGCAGCCGTACACATTGGGCCAACGTTGGCGCGTGAGCAGGATGCAGCTATGCAAACGAATGAGATCGAATTATAGCGTTCTCCTTCTAACGCATAGCTGCATCCTGCTCACACGCCAACGTTGGCCCAATGTGTACAGCCGGCTTAAGACAAAAAGCGGGCGATCGTGAGTGATAGGTAAGTAATTCCCGGACAAGTCAACACTCGTTGGCGTGCGCCACGCTACCGCGACAAATGCAATACCTTCAGCTCCGGTATAACTTCGGTAAAAAAATAACGGAGGCGGAGGCGGAGGCGGAGGTGTAAAATAAAAAATAGCGAAAGCGGAGGCGAATCCGAAGGTGTAAAACCAAACGGAAGTTCCGCCTTAACGGATGCGGAGGCGAAGGTCCGTAACATCCCTAGTTTCCACCACAAATGCCTGCGATCCATCATGAAGATTAGATGGTCTGACAGAGTGTGAAACACCGAAGTCCTGCGACAAGCCCATGTAGGTGGCATTGAGGCCGATCTAATGCGTCGTCAGCTTCGGTGGTGCGGTCACGTGTCTCGTATGGTGGAGGTGAGAGTGACTTGGCGAAACGCATATTCTACTCTGAAATGGAGGAGGGCAAGCGAAAGCAAGGCGTCAACTCCTCCGGTACAAGGATGTCCAAAAGTGACATATGAAGAGATGCAATATTGAGCCCTGTGTTTGGCAGCACAGCGGTCAGAATGGCGCAGGATGACGAACAGTTCGCGAGTTCGAGGATCAGCGCAAGGTTGACCTTGATAATAAACGCGACCAGTTGAAGGCCCGCCCACCTGCTGCCATAGCATACAACTACCAGAACGGCGTACTTACGTGCCCGCAATGTGCACGGAAATTCGCCGCAAGGATAAGCTACATGCTACATAAGCCATCTTCGAGCGCACGAGCGCCAAAACGGAGTAGCGAAAGCGGTCGGACAGATCATCATCATCATTCAATCGACGAGCATGTATGAATAATGAGAGAGAATGTAAGTAGTATATCGATATAAATCCATGATATCTGTCTAAAAATACTGTTGGATAATATGCCTCTGGAAGTTGTAAACGATTTCTGCTACTTTGGGTGTCAAACAACCTCTCACTTGGCGTAGAGATCAACTTCCGCATTGGCAAAGCATCCACGATGTTCGGGAAGCTCAGTACGAGGGTATGGGATAACACCTGACTGTAAATACGAAGATGATCGTGTACCAGACATGCATCTTGTACGGTGCTGAAACTTGGACATCATATACCAAACAGGAGCGGATATTGAACAAATTCCACACGCGATGTCTTCGGCGTATTCTAAATACGTCTTCACTGGCTGTGCCCCAGGAGCACAGTGCAATGGATTGAGCCCTTTCGTTTGCCATGCATAACTCTCCTTAGCGAAATAGCCCATCCTAAACGACCAGTAGGGCCGACCAATGCTTCGATTTAAGGATAGAGCAAAACGAGACATCTTGCCCTCTAAGATCGATCCAACCAAATGGGAACAGGAATCTGAGGACGGAGACCACTGGAGGAAGACGCTGCGTGAAGGTATGGTTGCGCATGATGCAGCTTGGTTCGATCTTCTGTTGTTCCCGTGAGAACCTAGCCCTACATCACCGTGCACAACATTTACTTGTCAAATGTGCGGTCATAGCTGTCGCTCCCGTATCGGCCTTGCGAGGCGATCATTGATCAACTAGGCCAATGATGACGATGATGTATAATAAAATAAATAAATATTAGGGGACAATCTTACACAAATCGACCTAGTCCCATAGTAAGCTCATTTAAGGCTTTTGTATGGGTATATGGGTACTAGACGACGATATATATAATAGATATAAATACTTAAATACATAGAAAACTTCCATGACTCAGAAACAAATATTCATGCTCATCACACAAATATTTGCCCTTACCGGGATTCGAACCCAGGACCTTCAGCTTCGTAGGCAGCGTCACTACCCACTAGGCTAACCGGCCGTCAACGACGACGACGTACGGACGTATAAAAAGTATTGAAAAAAATATTTTTATACATCTAACTAGAGGATGAATTCAAAAAGCTAATTCTGTTAGAAAGCAGAGCAGATGGCTTTAGAATATAAATCGGCATATGTTTAACGGACCACCAGATATAGTAAAATATAACGCCAAAAAAATACTTTTTACTGCCAAAAATAGTAAATGATCACCAAAATTTTATCTCCTATTAATGTGAAATAATAACCCAAAATATAACATCTTACTATCCTATGAAAGAAAATGCTATCCTAATAAATCATTGCTAACCCAAAAATAGTAAATGATCACCAAAATTGTATCTCCTATTAATGTGAAATAATAACCCAAATTATAACATCTTACTATCCTATTAAAGAAAATGCTTTCGTTTCTGGGACTCAGTCTCCCGCCCTCCGCCCGGGCTCCCGCCAGAAACTCGCTTCGTCGGCCCTTCGTTTCACGTGCGCACTCGACCCTACGCTCCGCTCAGGACGGAGAGGGAGGTTGTGGGTTGTAGGGGGAATGGGGGAGGGGAGTTGCTAGGGGGGGGAACCTTAACATGTTCTTCAAAGTACTCATGACCCGCTCGACCTGACCAAAAGTCCCTAAATTAAAAATGGCCAAGATATTGGACGTCTAAGGCAGGTTGATGTAGGTTGACGACGAGCGAAGCGAGGAGGAGTGTTAGGTGTACCGCGACCCTAAGCGCGCGAGCCAAGCGAGCGAAGCGAGCGTGCCGCGGTAGCAGCCGGCGAAGCGCCAGAACCAATAATGACACATTAATTGACTTTGAGGTCAAATATCTCGGCTATTTTTTAATTCAGAAAAAAGTTCTTCATACAAAACATGCTTATTTTAGCGTATTAATTAAGGTAAAACAATATATTTTTGTGTGTTAACATTGACAAATTCTAAATATATACAATAATGTAACAATGATTTTCAAAACTCGCCATTAGTCTCATTTTCAATATCGTGACTCACGATTATAGAGTCTAGAAACGCTGCAGGAGCCAGTGGGGATGTTTCTTGGTGACGAGCCCATGACATGAACCACACAACGCTCATGACGTGGGAACAGCAACCAAGAGTTCGATTACCCAATATTACCTGCCGTTGATCGCTGCTGAATAGATGGTTGGCATACTCTTGGAGACAAGGATGATGATGGTTTAGGTATTCATCACAAAGCCCATAACTTCGTATTTGTGATCGCGGACAGCGTCCGCCTCTACGGCGAGCACTACTAATTCCCCAGAAGAAACACCTCGACCCTGGTGGCCTAAGTTACTTGACATCGCGTAAATATCAATAACGATAGATAATTCACAAAAGATGACAACTTTTTCTAAAATGTATTTGTCAGCAACGCTTAAGCACGGTACAAGCCAAAATGACAAACTGAGTGTGTGTGTCACTGGTCCCACGTCGCCCCAATGGGCAGAGGAAAACCCAAGAAGACAAGGGAAGGTAGACTGAGATACCATCCACCAGCCGCTCGGAAAACCGAGCCCCCGCGCTTTATACTATTATTATTATTAAGAGCCTAGGTCCCACTGCTGGGCAAAGGCCTCCCTTTTTTTCTTCCACATATCCCTGTCCTGGGCAGACTCCCACTCCCACCAGACTTGGTCAAAGACGTCAAGCTCGTCTCGCCATCTCCTACGTGGTCTACCGAGACGCCGTGTTCGGTTCTGTGGGACCCACTTGGTGGTAATTGTAGCCCGTAACCCTTCCGGCATGCGGCAGACGTGCCCGGCCCAGTCCCATTTGAGTTTTGCGGCTGTGTTGGATACGTGTACGTCAGCTATCTGAGTTTTGGATATATCTGAGCTTTATACTATTATTTTATTATTATTATAGCCCAATTTATTACTAGTAGTGACGCGGAATGCTTTAAAATAATGAAAATGGACTATTAAATCAATTAAATGGAGTTTTTCTTTTGCTATATTTTATATTTTCAAACTGGAATAACTCGGAAAGTATATCACTTACGACATTTTGTGAAATAGTATTTGTCGTTTGT
Organism: Epinotia ramella; assembly: GCA_947578815.1. Taxonomy (NCBI): domain Eukaryota; kingdom Metazoa; phylum Arthropoda; class Insecta; order Lepidoptera; family Tortricidae; genus Epinotia; species Epinotia ramella. The sequence goes on from OX388203.1 coordinate 31,206,011, forward strand.
AATATTTTTATCGGTCGATTGGCATAATTTTCATACCTGTACATCAAAACTAGACTTTTTATGTACTTGCAACTTTAGGTATGCCAGGCTTCATACAAAAATGTTCGTTCCCCTTTCGATATTATCGAATACCGGTATCCATGCTCTAACTCTGACCCTTCTGTTTTTTTGGTAGTGGTTCATTAATTTAGGGAAATTGAATAAGTAACTAAACATTTTCTAGTAACTTAAATGATTCCTTCTTTATAGCGATCGAAAGGTAAAAATAGCTACCAAAACTCAAATCAGCGCACCCCACTTCCACGTGGTCTCGTCTGTCCTACCCCTAGAGTGTATATAAAAGCCCGCGGAGACAGAAGCTCGCGAAGGAGGTCCTGAGTTGAACGGGTGCACGAGGCCGAAGCGAAGCGAGTGGGGGGAGGTGGCGAGCGAAGCGAGCCGGCGACTTCCTGAGCGGAGGGTAGGGTCGAGTGCGCACATGAAACGAAGGGCCGACGAAGCGAGTTTCTGGCGGGAGCCCGGGCGGAGGGCGGGAGACTGAGTCCCAGAAACGAAAGTATTTTCTTTAATAGGATAGTAAGATGTTATAATTTGGGTTATTATTTCACATTAACAGGGGATAAAATTTTGGTGTTCATTTAACTATTTTTGGATTAGCAATGATTTATTAGGATAGCATTTTCTTTAATAGGATAGTAAGATATTATAATTTGGGTTACTATTTCACATTAAATGCAAAAAAGAGAGAGAGAAGAGAAAGAGAGAAGAGAGTTTTATGAGATTGGAAAATATCCAGAAGAAGTTTTTAAAGTTTATTTGCTTCAAATTAGGTATTCACTACGACTCAAGTAAGTATTTGGATCTGTGTAGGAGATTCCATCTTCTCCCACTTGAGACCCGTCGCAATATAGCCGACATTACATGTCTACTTAAAGTTACATCTAATTCAGTCGACCTTACTTGGTAAATTGAACATCCGTATACCCAGTAGAGCTCGGCGTAAGCCGCCACTATCCGTGCCATTATCATCCACCAACTATAGGCAAAATAGTTTTATGATCAGAGCGAGCAACGGCTTAAATGATGTGTTTCAGAGGTTTGACGACCTGGACCTATTCAGTGCAAGTGTTCCCTCAGTGAGACAACGTTTATCTCGAGAATTTTTCGCTAGAGGTAGGGAAATAGTTTAGGTGACTCTTTTTAGTATATTTAGAAATAAGTACTTATAAATTATGTAGCAGTACCAAGACGCAAAAGCGCTGTGTTCTCGTTTGGCTTTTGCTCACTTATTTTTTGCATATTTATTACACTAACGGTGAGGATCTGTTATTAGCTCACTGTCACTACTATTTTAAGCTACTGTGTAGTATTTAAGCTATACAAATAAATGCTATCTTCCTATATAAATAAATAAATAAATAAATAAATTAAAATGGAGATATAATTTTGGTGATCATTTACTATTTTTGGCAGTAAAAAGTATTTTTTTGGCGTTATATTTTACTATATCTGGTGGTCCGTTAAACATATGCCTAAATGTTATAGGTGTGCCAGGGCATGGCATCCCAACTCGAATAACGTATAATTGATACTAAAAAGAACTCATAGATGGCGACACAGGTACCGAGCGAAACATTTGAACCAGTAATCGTGAAGATAGAATGATTTTTACACCTTAATAAATTCAAAGTTGAGTAAATGCAATTAAATTGATACTAAATCCATGTAACTCGTACTATACGAGTTAGCTTTCAAGTTTGCTACGTATTATTGGGTACTGTCACTAGATGGCGCCATCACGGGTCGCGAAAGTTCTATGGAACCACAGGCTCCAAGCGTTTGGCTATCTATATTTTAGTGTGATGTGTAATATTGTCTCTAAAATACTACTTTTATATCAAAAAAATCAAAAATACTCTATTTGTTGCCCGGGAAGTCAACGCCATCTGGTGATATCTCAATGTATTACTAAAACTATTAGGTAGGCTGACAGCGTCATAGCCGTGGTAGCTCGGATATTGCATCTACTGGTGTAACTACGGGACTAAAATTGTATACAGAATTGCCTACATTAGGACGGTACGCTTTTGCTCTATGAGATTGGGTATCTCTACTTGTATTCTTTAATCTGTGGCCAGGGAAAATGGCCAAGTCGAGCATAACAAATCTTAATGATAACCATATAATGATTATGTCCTTTGTATGTATAGTTTTATATTTAACTTTTTATATAATTATTCTACTAAGATTTAAAATGAATGAAGAGCATACACTTATAATTATTATGTGTGACTGTTTCAGATGCTGAAATAAATGAATGCAGTCATGTTTGTTTCCCACAAGCTTAGCGCGTCTAAGAAGAGCTTTCAGAAGCCCAACATTCTCAGGCGGAAACCTAAGGTTCCGATAATAAGAGTCAGCCCTTGCAAGCCCAGTGTGGCACCCCCGGCTCACCAGCTGCCCGAGCTGGCTTCTAAACATGCCGAGGAGGTGGGTGGTCTGCAGGCCACACAGACGGTGACACACACACATGTGGGGGAGACACACAACATCCACTTTACTGCAATTGAGAATGTGACTGCTGAACTGGATGTGAAGACTGCTGCTGAGGAGAGTTTGCTTCTTGAAGGTATGTTTCAGTCACCTTTATGGATATGATAATGTATGTATATTTTGTAAGTACGAGGGGTGATCCAAAAGTTTTGATAATCGGCATAAAAAACAGAAGGTATCCGTTATATATAATTTTTAATTATTATATACACTCTTTATTAGTTTACTTACTGTACGGGGTAGGTGTGTACACCTTGATTAATTGAAACTGCAATGATTACCGAAATACTGATTTATTATAAAACTGAATAGAATGCACTCCGCGGCGGTCGGATATGCACTGGCGCGGACCGCGGTTTACGTAATGTATGAATTATGAAATGATGAGTACGCGTTTGTCGCTTTGTGCGGTTCGAGACCGTACATGCTCCCGGACGCGAGAAAGAGTTGATGAAATTATTAGATTGATTATGGTTTTTTTTTTTATTTTGATGATACAAGATGATAAACAATTTTGCTTATTACTAAAATGATTATACAAAGATGATACCGACATCTTATTCGTGATTAATTTTGTTAAAACTACCTCTAGTAAATATTGGGGAGGATGCTGTGTTAACTGAGTACACACTTGCACTTTTACCGGGCTTTAGTTTTTTACTAGAACACTGAACTTCACTTTGCTCTGCTTTTACACTATCACATTGATCACTAACACTAACTTCTGGCGCGGGTGCCGGCGACAGCGCCCGACGGCGGCGGCGAGCCGCGGCGCGGCGCGCATGCAGAAACGCGTACGCAGCACACGCGAGTCCTCCTGCCGCTATAATGTAGATGGCTGCATAATGATGGACATCATGGAATGAAATCTGATCGTCTTCGTCAAGGTTCTCTGAGGTCTCCTTGGCTTGATTGATTTGTTTTGATATCGCCATAAACGATTCATTAAAGTTTGATACCTCAATTTTACTGGTAGGTATTGATAAGTTGATGAGATAATTGACTGGGGGAATCTCTATTGCCACTATCTCCGGCTGCGTGTAGATTTCATTTGTATGTTGCGAGTGAGACGTAATAGTAAATGATTCGCCCTTGATGACGCAATCGTTTCCCATCGCTATCATGCTGACTCCGCTTAATTTCTCTGTAGCTATTTGATGCGCACATATCATTCTCAGGGTGCACTGACCGCAACAGGTGAGCATGAATGTGTTTACATGAATCAGTTCTGCCCAGTTATGTTGGCACGTACTGTATGTAGTTTTACATTTATTTTCACGTTGATCTTTGACACAAAGATCGTTATCTGATTCCCTCTGATACACTGGCTTCTGATAGTCGCATACCTTTGTGTTTGTGCCGATATTAATGCATTTGTTTAATTCGTTTTCTGAGAGAGTCATGTAGGTATCTTTCTTGATGTCCATAGCAAGATAACTTGCTATGGGTATAATGTTGACCATTGAGTTTCCGTCTTGGCGTGAAATTGCTAATAACTTGTAAATATCGTAACTGTCTCTGTTGATTAGTGGAATTTGAACTTCGAAGATAAAGTACTTGGTAGTCATACGAGCTTTTACCTTGAGTAATTGATATATTTTGGACAAATCTGTTTGAACGTTGTCCACTGATAATGATAAGTCTTTTGATAACTGGCCTGATATAACGCTTAATTCATCTCGGAGCTGTGTCGGCGTCAAAAGATGAATATTGAAGTGCTGAGCGCAGGTGATGGTGTCAATAAGACTGTTTTGTATCGATTTTAAATTCATAAGAATGTTGTTTGCGATAATGCTTGATAATGTGAATTCATTCATAACTTCGATGGTTTGGACTTCGTTGTTAAGAGTATTTGCCGACTTCTCTAAATTAATTATATGCTGATTGAATATTTTGTGTTGCTTCTCAATCGAGCCCTCAATTCTTTTCAGAAGGTTATTTTCAGCTTCTACAATTGATGTTTGATTTTTCCAGAAGTGTGCTAAGTGTTTTTGGTTGGATCTTATCAATGTTATGTCCTTCTGGTACTGCTCGGCGAAACGTTCGTCTAATACGCCAAATAATGAGTTGGCGATGTATCCAACTCCGTCAATGAGGCCGCGTCGCGTGCGCGCGCGCTCGTGAAACTGCTGATGTTGTAGCATTTGGTCGTAGTGTACTAATTACACGAATCCGTGTTGTAGTTGTAGTAATATGATGTCACAATGGGATCTCTGTGCTATTTTTGGACACATATTTTCTAAATGGTCATAGTAATTTTTAAGTACTTTTTTTGCTTGCCAGTAGGGTTCCAGATTGTAGTACATTACTAGTTTCCAATTGTCTTGTACTAGACGCATGCTTGATGTCTTGTCAAAATAAAGGCCATTGTTACTCTGTAGCGCTGTTATGTTGTAGGCATTGTGTGCTACTGATGTGGCGACTAACATAAATAACAAGAAAATAGTTGTCATGAAATTGATACATGTGGTTTTTATTGTTTTGCTTTTCTTCGACTTGTTATTTTTTGTCGGACTTCCATCGTTTTGCTCCTGTTGCGTTGTTTCATGCTGATTTTCGGTGGGTAGGATTGTTAGCTTTACAACTGGCCGTCTGATAATGCCGTTTTTTGTTTTTAAGCTTACGACTCTAACGAGTCCGTCCTTCCCGGGGTGTAGATCTACTACCCGTCCTAAGCTCCATTTGCCTGCTGGTAGATTCGCATCGTTAATGATAACGATGTCATCTAATTTGATATTTGGACGAGTCGTGCGCCATTTGCTCCTTGCTGATAATTGGCTCAAATATTCTACACGCCATCTTTTCCATAGGTCATGGAATATTTTCTGAGTCATCTGCCACCTGGTTCTTTCATCTCGCTCTGTCTCAATGATAGTCAATGTTGGGCCGCTTGCCAAAAAGTGAGATGGAGTTAGGTAATTTATGTCGTCAGGATCTTCACTTATGGCGCAGAGCGGCCGAGTGTTGAGGCATGCTTCAATTTGCGCCAGCAACGTGGTGTATTCTTCAAATGTCAGTTTTTGATCACCGACCACTCTACGCAGATGATGCTTCAGGCTTTTTACGGCGGCTTCCCATAGTCCTCCGGCGTTTGGCCAAGAGGGAGCATTAAAATGCCAAGTGATTCCCATCTCGCTTGTTTCGGCGAAGAATTCTTTGGTACATATTGATTTCAAGTCCAAATATTCGTTTTGCAGTTTTGTATTCGCTCCTATGAAGTTAGTACCCTGGTCACTGTACAAGTGAGCCGGGGCTCCTCTTCTTGCAGAGAATCTTCGCAGAGCGGCGAGGAACGCTGATGCCGTTAGATCGGACACTAATTCGAGGTGCACAGCTTTTGTTACCATGCACACGAAAACTGCCACGTATCCCTTTGTTGATTTGACTCCTCGACCTTTGCTTGATTTGACGTCAACGTAACCTGTGTAGTCAACGCCTGTATGAAAATACGGCCTTGTTGGATTCGTTCTTGATTCTGGTAAATCACCCATCAACTGATAAAGCTTAGTTGCTTTGTGTCTTTTGCATATGACACAGCGTTGGAGTCTGTTTTTTACTGAGCGGTTGCCACCCACAATCCAGTACTGTGCTCTAAGTCTAGACGTTGTTGTACGTGCTGTTCCGTGAAATGTTTTTTGATGTGCTTGATCGATCAGCAGGTGAGTTAAGGGACCGCTACGGGGAATGATTAGGGGATACTTCATATCATTGCTAATTGATGCGTTTCGCAGTCTGCCCTTGACTCGTAACAAACCTCCTTCATCCAGAAATGGATTTAAACTCAAGATGTTGCTATTTGATTTTACGCAGCCACGTTCTCTTATATTGATTATATCGTCCGAGTACTCTTGATATTGTATGTGTTTAACAATTTGTAATTTTGCTGACCGTAATTCTTCAGCTGTCAAGTAAGGCAGCTTCGGTCGATCGCGTGATATTGCGCGGAGTATCCACGCTAGTACTCTACATGCCTTTGAGAATGCGCTGTGTTTGTTTATCAATTGTTGAATGATATCGTCTTTCAACGGCTCGGTTCTAGTTGCTACATTTGATTGTTTGATTTTTCTTGTTTCTAGGTCCGTTTTAAAGACTGATTTTTCTTGATATTGTTGTTTTTCGAAAGTTGATAACATAGATGGCCCATTCCACCACAGCGAGTGTTGTTGCAATTGCTCTACTGACAAGCCACGGCTCGCACAGTCAGCTGGATTTTGCTTTGTTTTGATATAGTGCCAACAGGCGGGCGGCATTGTTTCTGTGATTGTCTGCACTCTGTTGGCGACGAATGGCTTCCAGCGGCTAGGTTCACCGTGAAGCCAGCCTAATACTGCGGTTGAATCACTCCATCCGAAAACTTCAATGTTGTGATCTTGGAGGCTGGACTTCACCTTGACCATTAATTTTGATAGCAGGTATGCTCCACACAGCTCCAGGCGAGGCAATGAGACCTCCGGATTTGATTGTTTGGTTGGCACTATCTTTGTTTTTGCTGCTGTAGGGAACTTGTGTCGTTCATCTTCAGCCAGTTGCTTAAGTGTCATCATGGCCAAAAAGGGAGCACTTTTCGTGCCATAAGTGACGGCTGATAGCGCGTAATCTTGTAATTGTTCATCAGCTGTTGGCCTCCAAACAATTTTTTGATATATTTGATCATCTTGATGTACCAAAATCTGCCTAAACATCTTTTCTATGTCAGCAGTCATGGCGTATTGATATGTTCTCCATTTGAGAACTAATGATACGAGATCCTGTTGTAAGTTAGGACCTCTGTACATGAGGTCATTCGAACTGACCCCTGTTGATGTGAGTCCCGAGGCATTGAAGGGTAGTCTCAAGGACGTCGTGGTGGACTCCAGGCGTTGGATACAGTGGTGACCCATGTAGTAACCTGGCGTTGTTTTGCTGTTTGTTCGGTGCATGTGTCCTAAATTTATATATTCGTCTATGAATGCTCTATAGCCCTCTGCAACGTTTGGTTGTTTGTGGAACTTTCTCTCCAATTGATGAATTTGGGCAATTGCCTTTGATTTTGATTGACCCAGCTTTTCGTCTATGTCCGGATGTAGCGGTAAGCGCACTACATAGGTTCCATTTGATTGTCTCTCTGTCGTTGATTTATAAAACTCCAAGCAATGATGATCTTCAGTGCTCAAATTATTATTGTCGGAAATGTCCTCGATAATCCAGAATCTTTGAAGGTCGAGGTCATCGACCATGATAACGTTGCATTGGAAGGACTCCGCGGCATTGGCATTTCCACATAAAATCCAACCAATCCTTGTTTGTTGCGCAATCGGTGAAGTATTATTTTCTCTTATAATACCGCTTAAAATTATACGTGAGTATATATCTGCCCCGAGTAACAGATCTACGCGACGGCTCGCATAAAACTCAGGGTCTGCTAATTGAATGTTTTCTATGAAAGGCCAAGATGGTTTTTCAAAGGACCTGTTCGGTAGTTGATTGATCAGTTGTTTCATTATAAACACGTCGGTTTCAAATGTATAATCATTGTGAATGGATCTAATTGTTACTGATGCTAGTCCCTTGCAGTTACTTTCTTTCGCTCCTACTCCAAAGATAACACCTTTGCATCGCTTTCTTTGTAGGCCCAAAATTTGGGCTGCATTTTCGCTGATTAGGCAAGTTTGGCTGCCTTGATCTATCAAAGCTCGCATCATTTGAAAAGTACCGTCTGCTGCCTGTACTCTTATCATTGCTGTTGCTAACAAAACTTCGCCTGCTTCTTTTTGTAATACATAATTTTTATGTTGTAATTGCGGCATTTTAGTGTCACCGTTAGACGGCTTTGATATTTTACCGAACACGTCGTGCAATAATGTATTATGATCCTCGTTGCATACGCGGCATTTTTTCATCGAGCGGCATTCTTTTCCATTGTGGTTATAAAGACAATTTCTGCATAATGATAATTTCGTAATGGTTTGCTGTTTCATGTTAGGCTGTAATTCAAGAAATATGTTGCAATGAAATATTCCATGATCTTTTTTGCAGACCGGGCAACCTTGTAGAGTGTTTTTACACGTGTCTGGAGTTGCGAAATGACTTGGTGAATGATTTTGACGACTTGTAAATGCTTTATAATAATGTGATTTTTTCACGTTACTGTGTGTTGTTTCCTGGGTATAATGCTTTTTCTCCGTTTCTGGTCTGCGTTTTGATGATTCCAGGGAAGTAAACTTGCTCTCAAGAAATTGAAGCAGCTCCTGTTGCGAAGGCAAATCTCGCGGGCTTTTCAGGGATTCCACGTAGTCGTTATGCGTGTCTGTGTCCAGCTTGTTAGTGATAATGTAAACGATTAGTGGATCCCAAGAGTCTGTTTGAACTCCGAGTGACTTAATTGCATTAAGACACTCATTCGTGACATCATGCATCCTTTTGATACCTATTGCAGTTTGTTGCTGTAATGTTGGTAAATTCATGAGAATACTAAGATGAGAATTAAATATCAACTTAGTATTGTTGAAACGATGGTTCATAATTTCCCATGCAACTTCATAATTTTCGGAAGTGATATTTAAATGCTGAATTAATTTTTCGGCTTCTCCCTTAAGCTTGCTTTTAAGAAATTGCATTTTTTGCGCCTTTGACAATGATCTGTTGGAATGAATAGCCTCGACAAACAAATCCTTGAATGACACCCACTGATAATAATTTCCGCTGAAAATTGGGATGTCCATTTGAGGTGTTGCCTTTTCGCGACTCAACTGTGACCACATTTTGCTGTTGATAATTTTTTTGATATCGTGATAACGTTGTTCATACTTGCTAAATGCTTGTTCATACTCTTCGTTAGGTTCGAATAGCTCGCTGTCTATTTCCCAATGAAGACTATCTATGACATACCAACGTGATTGTACTGATTTCAATATATCCTCGAATTCCCACTTTTCAGAGACAGTTTCAAGGTTGATGATATTTATAGTTCTCTCAAATGCTTTGAAATTGCTGTTTTGTTTCCTCAACATCTCTTCTAATTTACTGCTTGTGCCTCTGTCGAGAGGATTTCTGACTGTTGAAGATTGTTGAGGTGTCTGGGGCATGGTCCCAGTACGCTCTGGGGCTACCTGTTGCTGTTGCTGATAATTCCCTTGATGTACCTGAGCGGTTGTCGGAGTGACATGAGACAACTGATTCATGATATATGTTCGCGCATTTTGATACAACTCCGATGTACGCTGGTAATCGTGAATGAAATAATCATGCGATGTATCTTCGTAATCGCACAATTTGATATGATTGCATTGAAAATCTTGCCAATACGCTTCTAAGGTGCTCAAGCGTTTTTTGATATGTGTTGGGGTCTTGCGATCAGCTCCATCCTTTTTGAAATTGCTAAGGAGTTGCTCCATCGCTAAGACCAGTTGATTCTGATTTGCTATGAGATCTTCCATGTTGATAGCTTAGATGTAAGCAGTGATAGTAAATTGCTGACTCACCGAAGTATCCTGGTTCACTTACTTGACCGCGTCCACGTGTCACAGGAGTGCTGTTATTTCACTTGTACGCGGTGTAAGTCCCACCTTCGGAGGTTCGAAGGACCAAAAAGATGTACGGGGTAGGTGTGTACACCTTGATTAATTGAAACTGCAATGATTACCGAAATACTGATTTATTATAAAACTGAATAGAATGCACTCCGCGGCGGTCGGATATGCACTGGCGCGGACCGCGGTTTACGTAATGTATGAATTATGAAATGATGAGTACGCGTTTGTCGCTTTGTGCGGTTCGAGACCGTACACTTACCTATATAAAATAAAAAATAAATAAAATAGCCTTTATTGCTGAGGTTTACAATTTGCAAAAACGTATACTACTTAAAAATATAACTTATTATCTACTGCATTTCCTTTACTTCTTTCCATCGACAACCTCAACTTGTCCTCCGACAAAGGCCTCTTCCAAAGCTTTCCACACCTTGCGATCCCTCGCGTCCCGCATCCACACTCCTCCACCATTTCTTTTAAGGTCATCTGACCATCTTAGAATTGGTCTCCCTCTTTTCTTTTTAGTTCCTCTTGGATACCACTCAACTACTTCTTTTGTCCATTTATCTAGGTTTTGTCTGATCATGTGGCCTGTCCAGCGCCACTTTTGTTGTTTTACGATCTGCCCAATTTTTTTGCTCTTTGATTTGCCTTTTATTATAGATAATTTAACTCGATCTTTGAGTTTTATATTTAGCACGCTCCTTTCCATGTTGTTTTGACATGTAGCAAGTTTCTGGTAGTGTTTTTTTTTTGTAAGTGCCCAAGTTTGACATCCATCCGTATATCTTGGGCAGATTATATCACCATTAGACCAAACAAACAAAGAAATTGAAAAAAGAACCTCAAACGCATGGAAGAAGTTTTGGTCACTAAAAGAGGTTATGAAGGCAAAGGAAATTGTATTTGTATTTGGATGTCAAACTTGGGCACTTACCTATATAATATATTAAAAATGTTTTAATTTTAATACAAATAAAAAAAAAACTGGATAGACGAAATGCAGACTAGTTTTTACATCGACGCAATTGCACCGATTTTATTGACGAGTTTTCAATATCTAAGAATAAGAAGTAATAGTAAAAGAGTTGGTCTAGATTACACTGTAGGTAACTAGTTTTATAGAATTCCCAAGCCCGAAAAACAGTCCTGGTACTCGGCAAGCTCGGCCAAGAAAAAAACTCATACAATTGGTACTTTTTTTTCTTTGTTTTTTTCTGAGACAGCCTCACTTATTTGCTATAGAATTATGATGTATCACTCTCCCTTCGTATTTATATTCATATATTTGTAACCCAGGTTCACCCTGTTTAAAAAAAAAAATAGATATATTGATGGCCAGAAAAACCTACCTTGAATTTTGTTACGTGAGCTGTGCTTAAAAAAATGATGACATGAGTTTAATTTATTAATTTCGTGTCATCAAAATAAATAAACTTTAAATTTTATTATTTTTTATTTTTATTACCGCACCAGAATTTTGCCAACACCGCCCCAAACATGTGAAAAAATATCCTCCGATTTTACTGACGACAGAATATATTCCATACCATCATATTTATTTACGAGTAGCTATAAAAAAAAACAAATGAATGAAATCTTTTTTAAAGTTTTTAGTTTATTATTGAATAATTGCACAATAGGAATGACAATCACAAATTATCATCACGAGACCAAATCATGCTGATTATCATTACTTTTGGATCACCCCTCGTATATACTATTCAAGAATTGTGTACAGAGAGTGGGTTGTAAACTGTAAAGCTGTTGATGTCGCAGACGCCGCGCTGGCCGCGGGGCAGGATCAGGAGCAGGAGCAGGAGCAGGAGCAGCAACAGGAGCAGGAACAGGAGCAGGAGGTGGTGGATGTGGAAGCCTTCCTGAATGGCGGTCAATACAAACAGGTGCCTATTCCTTTATTTATTTTAACAATATATAATATAAGAAGAAGAAGATGATTTAATCTTGTTGATTAGTAGGACCTAATCAATATTCTTATAATTGTATTATTAAGAAGTTTATATTTTTTATTACAGTACAAAGCACACCATGAAGTACACACAAAATTGGAAAACAATTCCCTTCAAAAATGGCACATCGAATTCGAAAATGCTACTGATAGAATCATAATGGAGCCAGGTAAGAAGACTTAGCCAGAAATTATATGAGGGGCAACATCTAGCACAACACCCTGGCAGATACATGTGTCTGTGATATTACCACAATATAAGGGTCACATACACATGTGTCCAGCACAACCCGGGTGTAAGTGTAATCTTAGGTTGACATGTGACTATGTTGTTAATTGATGCCAAGTGATGTCAGTAAAATGTTTCTCTCTCTTATGTGTACATCTATAATATTCATATCATAAAGTTAAATATGTGTCATGCAGACAGTTATATTTGGCTATAATCCCCCAAATTGAAGTGAGCCTTGGTCTCAAGAAATAAATAGGGAGACTAATGAAAGGTTAAAAAGTTGATGGTTAAATACATCAAATCTTTTTTTGGACACCTACAAAAGAAAAAAGGCAATTTAGTTTGTGTGTGTGATCGTCAACTACCACCAAGTACAAGCTAAGCATGTCTGGGACCAGGTCGATCTTACCCTGACACTGCCTTCACAACGGTGTGAACATATGTTTGACGTCAACCATAATGTGCAGACTCGGGGCCGGCGGCGCTGGCGGAGCACGCGGCGCCCGAGGGCTGCGAGGCGCCGCCCGCCGCCTACAAGGTATGCTGTCGTGTAGTGTACTGCTTAGCAATAACGACTGACACAGCTAGGCCTGTGCTCAGCAGTGGGACGTATATAGGCTGATTTAATATTATTATTGTATAATTTATATACATCCATTTACATATTTAAATTAATATGGCGGTGTACTTCGCCCGTATTTCCTCTCCCACAGTATTTCCAAACTCTAGCCTTGTTTCAACATAAGATTCAGTCACTCTTTCCTTAGGTGACTTCTTGAAATTGGAGAACGCATTCGTGATACACCTTTATATCCGCATTATTTATTTATTTATTTAAACTTTATTGCACAAATATAAAAATAGAAGTACAATTGGCGGACTTAATGCCTCCGCATGTGGATGCTGCGGATGCTCCATGCATCCGCATTCATGGTAAATTGATTACAACAAAGTCTTGTTATTTTTTTATTTTTATTTTTTATTTTTATTTTATACTTTATTGCATTCCTTAATGTATTACAGGTGTAAGACTTACATGATATAAAACATTAGGAACCCTGTCGGGCACAGCAAGTTTTGATGGTACATGCTTAAATATAAATACAATATGGATCTCTTATTACTATTATTTAACATAAAATATATCACTTAAGGGTAATTAACTAATTAATACTTTCCCAACATGTTTCTAGGGTTTTCTGTTAGATAATCATTTACAGTGTAATAACATTTATTTATTACGTATTCTTTAAGTTTTTTAGGAATCGTTTGTTATTTGATTCTTCTTTGAGGTATTCCCGTAACTTATTGTAAACTTTTATTGACATTACATGCGTACTATTTGAGTGCATTCTCAATTTTGACGAAGGCAACAGTAACTTGTCTTTATGCCGCAAGAGATGAGTAGTTGGTAAATCTTGCCGTTTAGTATAGAAATTTGGATGTTTGCGAACAAATTTACACACTTCCAGAATGTAGTTGGTAAATCTTGCCGTTTAGTATAGAAATTTGGATGTTTGCGAACAAATTTACACACTTCCAGAATGTATATACTCGGCAAAGTGAGTAATTTAAGACCAATAAAATGAGGCTTGCAACTATCCATGTTTTTTATGTTTGCTATAATTCGTATTAATCTTTTTTGCATTCTAAAAAGTGTCGGAGCATCTGTGCTGTTTCCCCACAACGTGATACCATATGTGAACCAGGCGTAGGCATAGGCACGCATGATAGGTGACCAGGGTAGTGTGCGTATCTGTTGTTTTTTTGACTTCGCGGAGGGCATAGGCAAATTTAGCTATTTTGGCTCTTAAATTGTTTATATGTGTTTTCTAATTTACGTGAGTATCTATTGCTAGTCCAAGTAATGAAAATTCGCTTGCAGCTTCTATTTGTTGATTATTATAGGCATAATTAATGTTTAGGGGAGGTTTCTGATGGGGATGGAAAAACATTATTCTGGTTTTTTTAAAGTTAATTTCTAAATTATGTTCACACATCCAATTACTTGTTTTCCCTAGGATTGAATTTATTTGATTATTTACGTACTGGACATTGCTGTTTTCACAAGTTGTTAGAAGCGAGATGTCATCCGCAAAAAGAACACACGGCTCCTGCATTATTTTGGGGAGATCATTCACATATATTAAGAATAAAAGACATCCAATGACGCTACCTTGTGGAATTGAGGCTTTCGTTTTTATACAGTCCGATCGGATATTTAATATGTCACCTCTTTGATGGTCATAAAACTCTACTTCGGCGTACTGCTCCCTGTTTTGGAGGTACGATGCAAACCATCTATGTGCCATGCCACGTATTCCTATTCCATAGAGTTTATTTAACAATATGTTATACTGGACTTTGTCGTAAGCTTTTGTCATATCCAGTAATATTCCTATTGCATACTTTTGGGTGTTGATTGTATTTAGTATTTCTTGTATATATTTATACACTGCTAGTGTTGTGGATCTGTTTCTTCGGAATCCATTTTGGCTTTCATCAAAAATGTAATATTTCTCGCAAAAGGCGTATACGCGGTCGCACATTGCTCTTTCAAAGATTTTTGAGGATGTGGGTAAAAGCGCGATAGGTCGGTAGTTGTCAGGGTCTGTTTTTGTACCTTTTTTATGTATCTGCTTCATCACTGCCTTTTATAACATATCTGGGAAAACTCCTTCTTCAAATGACTGATTAATCAGGAAACAAAATTCAGTTCAACTCCAAGAAAAATTCCAAATTTCTTCTATGTCTAAGTTCAAATCCAAGAAAATTCACAAGTCCCAATTTTTTTCTAAGACCAATATAAATCTTAAAATTTTACAAGTGTTTGAAGTGTCTTTATCTGGGACGGAAATCGGGCATGGATTCCCCGTTGTTCCACTTTTTGTAAAATTATTCTAAGTGTTAATTGAACTAGTATTTTTTTAACTTCTAGTCTCACGAAATTTTCTAAGTCCAAATTTGGCAGCTGTCAGTTTGATAAGTTCCGATTCTGATGACTGATACCTGTCAGTTGGTCACTAATTAATAAATATAAAGTACTCACCGTTTTGTCTTCATAATAATTTACTTTAAAAACAAAGTTTTAACCGACTTCAATTTAGTACTCCGCCAAGGCACGAGAATATTTCCACATTTCTTATCCAATTTACCACATGATCTGATTTCCGAGAGCAAATGCGTTGATTATTAGAGAAAATAACCGAATCGCTGTATGTGGGCCGATAATATTTGAGGCATTCCGTCGAATCCACAAGGATCACCTTTGGCACTCCATTAGTTGCTATTTCAACGGAATCTTATCAGAACCTGTGATATACTTTTGTACTTTTAAGTACATAATTGAGGAATTCCATAAGTAATCTGTGGTCTTCATCATCAATTCCACTCCACCAAATTTATGATTTCCGGGTGTAAATACACTAGTTATACCTAATAAAAAATACCAAAATCACTACACGCGTGCCTAATATAATTGAGGAGTTCCCTCGATTCCTCATGGATCCCATCATCCAACTGAATTTTGAAAAAAATGGGATCCACCTGTAAGCATATACTTACAAACCAAAAAAGAAAATATCGAATCGGCTCATCAATGACGGAGTTCTGAGGTAACAAACATTGAAAAAATTAATAAAAAAATAATAATTTAAATAAAAAAAATACAACCGAATTGAGAACCTCCTCATTTTTTTTGAAGTCGGTTAAATATGTAAACACTGCACTACGTCACTTGCCGCCGGTTGTGATGTCACTACCGATGACGGGAACCTCTGCCGCTGCTGATCACCTCCGCTGCGCTGCTGCAGTGAAGTTTCCTTGACGACAATCCGCCGTCCTTTAAAACCGTGACAAAAACCCGACGAACAAGACGTCTTCCACGATCCAGCTTGAAGGACTCGCGTCCTCAACACGCCCTCTGAAGCGGCGCGTGATGCCGACGCGGAAGCGGCGCGTGATGCCGACGCGATGCCTGTTCAAACATGGCTCTCAACGCGCCTTCAACGCGCGCGCGAACGCGGCGCGTGCGCGGCGCGTGATGCCGACACGATGGTGTTCAAACAGGGCGCTAGCAGATCGCGCTAGCCTCGCGCTCTCAACACGCCCTCATCGCGCGCGCAAACGCGGCGCGGGCGCGGCGCGTGATGCCGATGCGATGCCTGTTCAAACGGGGTGTGCTCTCAACACGCCCTCATCGCGCCGCGCCGCGTGATGCCGACGCGATGCCTGTTCAAACAGGGCGCGCTCTCAACACGCCCTCATCGCGCCGCGCCCGCGCCGCGTGATGCCGACGCGATGCCTGTTCAAACAGGGCGCGCTCTCAACACGCCCTCATCGCGCCGCGCCCGAGCCGCATGATGCCGACGCGATGCCTGTTCAAACAGGGCGCGCTCTCAACACGCCCTCATCGCGCCGCGCCCGAGCCGCATGATGCCGACGCGATGCCTGTTCAAACAGGGCGCGCTCTCAACACGCCCTCATCGCGCCGCGCCCGAGCCGCGTGATGCCGACGCGATGCCTGTTCAAACAGGGCGCGCTCTCAACACGCCCTCATCGCGCCGCGCCCGAGCCGCGTGATGCCGACGCGATGCCTGTTCAAACAGGGCGCGCTCTCAACACGCCCTCATCGCGCCACGCCCGAGCCGCATGATGCCGACGCGATGCCTGTTCAAACAGGGCGCGCTCTCAACACGCCCTCATCGCGCCGCGCCCGAGCCGCGTGATGCCGACGCGATGCCTGTTCAAACAGGGCGCGCTCTCAACACGCCCTCATCGCGGGCGCGGCGCGATGCGGGCGTGACTCGCGCCCGGATACAGCATGCGCGCGCACACGGTCGCTCATTCCTTCCGAAGCCATAGATCAGTCATATGTAAGTGTATGATCTCTTATGAGATTAATTAATTTTCCACTCACTGCCTCGGAAAGCCGTCTTTTATCCTTTAAAACTAGTCGGCAAAAACGCATTTTATCCACTAGTGGGGAATGTAATTTGACCTCTCATTATCATGAATTAAACACTATTTAAATTTAATTTACCTAGCTGTAGCCCGAATTACATTTTAATTACAATTTACTATCGCAATCACTAAAATTTATTGACCGAATATCTTTTTTCCGAAAACTTTTCGTATTTTTATGACTTCTCCGAATATACAATTCATTACTTTTTTCATTTACCATTTGATGTTATCCAAATGTGTCAGTTGTCCGAAAAACTTTTACCACTACAGTCTTTTGAGCTTTGGCTTGTTACAACTTTTGTTTCATAGCCAATTTTTTACTTATCCAGCATTACTTTCCGCATTTCATACGTTTAGTCAAATGTTCATTTTGAATGAAATTCAAAGTAGTTTTACAGAGACTTAAGGCAGGTCGGTGTAGGTACGACGACGAGCGAAGCGAGGAGGAATTTTAGGTGAACTGCGAGTTTGCGACCCTACATCGCACGAGCCGAGCGAGCGTAGCGTGCCGTGGCAGTGGCCGGCGAAGCGCCAGAACCGAACACTTTTTTACTACCTAATATTTACATATGTACTGTTTAAGTAAGGGTCAGGTCGGAAGAAATAACTTGATAAACCAAATGTTGTAATTATTTAGTATCGATTTATTTAAAGAACACCGTGCCTAGAGATGGGTAGGGGGTTAAAACCTACGGGTAAATACTGGGTATTTACCCGGTGTTTACCCAACCTACCCAAAATTACCCATTTCATCCCAAACTTCGTCTTGTGAATAAGTAATAATAGTCATATAGGAATGTGTAAACGTAAACGTTGTTCTCATTGAGATTTTCTTACTTGGTTACTTGCTAAATATGCAAACAATATAGGCTCATCTTTCCCTGGCCAGACTATACGTGTGTTATTTTGAATAATGGTACATTACTGCAGAGGCCGTGAAGTAAGGGATTGCCGGACGAGATTGGGGTAAACGGCCGAGTCGTAGACGAGGCCGGATACAACGAGTCCAGCAATCCATGTTCCGGCCGAGTATTGTATAGTGCGTTTCACAGACGATGTGAGGAAATATTAAAATAAAAATAAATACAAGGTAATCAATTAAATAATAGGTACTTTGCCGCCTTTTTTATTTTTTAAACATGCCATTTACATAGAGGCGTACACAGATATTTATGCCCTTTTTTTGTACATATATTAATGCCTGACTTTAAATTTTCACCAAGATTAAACGTATGATTAGTAAAAATAAACCAAAGTAGCCCAAACTACGTACCATAGACGGACAGACAGACAGACAGTCCCGTTTTTACCGTTTGGGTAAAACAATATCACAGATTTGAGTAGGGCAGGCAGTGTCTTTCTGCCTTTATGTGGTGCACGCCACTGATGTTATGTTTTTACGGTGGTTTTCTTTCAGGGCCCATAGGTTTTTCCACCCTGTATAGCTATAGCAGCTAAGCAGTATTTTAGCAGCCTGTTCTTTCTTACCCAAACCAATAATAAAGTACCTACTTACCTACTTCCGTTACTAAAATGATGTGCAGATGGATCTCGTGGACGGACCCGGGTGGATATGTGGGACTCCTCGTTGTGGGCTAATGAGGCCCCGAGTTTACCCACTAAAAAACCTCTCCGTCTGCCGTCTTTGTGCTGAAGCGGTGGGCTGAAGGGATGCTTGCGCTTTACTTCTACACCGCTCCGATTTTCAGAGCCCCGCCTCCGGAGGTCCTTGTTGACCTCGTTCTTTTTGTGCCAGTACAGGCACCCGTCCGGTGACCTGGCACTTAAAGGATGACAGGCGTCCCATGCCTGTCACCCCGCTGTCAGTCTACGGAGGCAGGCGGCGATCCTGTGCTGCTCGCCTTCGTCCAGCACGCCTGCGGGGGGCAGACGACTTAACCTAGGTTAAGTGGTCTGTGTACTACCTACGCAGATTAAGTAGGAAATTAACTACTTCAAGTAGGAAATCACCTGTTAAAATTGTCGTCAGTGTTTTATAATGATGACATTTATCAGTAAATAATTATGAAGCATTGAGACACCAAACATAGAAATCTACTAAATTCTTAAATAATTTATTGAATCAGGCGTTACTTTGCGGAAGTCCATGATATATTACTAGAACAATATTTCTTTGCTATGCACATAGGTTATTGACAGTGCCTCTTTCTGATGATCATTATTAAATGGAATTAAGTAATATATACCATTTGGCAATTTCAAACGGTTACAGCAAGTCTCACGTGGATGGTATTATTGGGAAAAAACGGTTACAGCAAGTCTCACGTGGATGGTATTATTGGGAAAAAACGGTTACAGCAAGTCTCACGTGGATGGTATTATTGGGAAAAAACGGTTACAGCAAGTCTCACGTGGATGGTATTATTGGGAAAAAACGGTTACAGCAAGTCTCACGTGGATGGTATTATTGGGAAAAAACGGTTACAGCAAGTCTCACGTGGATGGTATTATTGGGAAAAAACGGTTACAGCAAGTCTCACGTGGATGGTATTATTGGGAAAAAACGGTTACAGCAAGTCTCACGTGGATGGTATTATTGGGAAAAAACGGTTACAGCAAGTCTCACGTGGATGGTATTATTGGGAAAAAACGGTTACAGCAAGTCTCACGTGGATGGTATTATTGGGAAAAAACGGTTACAGCAAGTCTCACGTGGATGGTATTATTGGGAAAAAACGGTTACAGCAAGTCTCACGTGGATGGTATTATTGGGAAAAAACGGTTACAGCAAGTCTCACGTGGATGGTATTATTGGGAAAAAACGGGCTAGAATGACAAACAATCTTCTGTACGCTGCACGATCTTTGGACCCACCTAAAAAGTACAAAGCAAGCATAACTTATGTTGGCAAGTTGTCTGATAAGATCTACAACATTTTAAAGTCTAACGACATAAACGTGGCTTTCAAAACGAATAACACCTTGCGCTTTAGACTGTGCAATGGCAAGGAGAAAGTGGAAAGCGCAAAAAAGTCGGGAGTCTATAAGCTTGGCTGTGACAATTGCAATAAAGTTTATGTGGAACAAACAGGCCGTAGTTTTAGCACAAGGTATAAAGAACATGTTGCGTCGTACCGGCATAATCACCCGGACAAGTCTAATTTTGCAAAACATTTATTGGAGAATAACCATGCGTTGTCTGACAATCATTCTTACAACATCTTGCATGTTTGCGAAAAAGGATTGCGTTTAAGTGTTCTAGAACAACTAGAAATAATTAGGTACCTACAACAATAGAGGCGTTATTATTAACGAACAATTGAATGTTGCGACATCACCGTTACTACGTGTTCTTCCATCTCTTTCACGCATGAATGGTAGTATGGGGGGACAGAATATAAATATGGCGGACGGCTCAGGGCGGCTCATTTGCTCAGTGGACATGGCGCAAGCAACATCTCCTGCCAGCATCTCCTGATGATGCCTCGTAGAGACACACGTGTCGAGGTTTTTGTCAATATTGGTGGTGGTTTGCTGTAATTTTTTGCATGTTTATACGCAAATAGTTTCATCTTATCTTCACTGATAGACCAGCACGTTTTTTTAGCGGAATAGCAAAGAAATATTGTTCTCGTAATATACTACATTCTTGGCATGTTTTCACTAAAATATGTTTATTTCATTAATTGTTAGCGCGTTTCCCGCTTACGCCATTATTACACCGTGAATAGTCGCATTCTCCTACTAGTATGTACATCGTCTTCGACGATATAAATGATTACAAATAATCTGCGTAGGTAATGTAGGTATCTATCTACTCGCATAGTCGATACTAGAATAGTCGCATTCTCCTACTAGTACATCGTCTTCGACGATGTAAATGATTACAAATAATCTGCGTAGGTAATGTAGGTATCTATGTACTTCGCGTCGCAGAAAGCGCGACCTTGGATGCGAACTCGGCAAAGCACTGGTTGCGTGCCGCCGCTGGCGAGCGAATGTGATCGTTAACACACGCGGAAAGAGTTCAAGTTCAATTTGAAGTGGCCCCAGACCCCTTAAGGTGAGCCTAGCTTACTAGCCATCTTATATGTTGAAAATTTATGGTTAAAATGTATATATGTAGCTGAATAAAAAAAAAAAGTCTGCGTTATCAGGAAGGGTGTAAAGAAAGAAAATAAAAGATGAGGATTGAAATTTAATTTCGTATATTAGTTGTTTCTTATTTTATTGTTTATTTGGTTTGTTGTTTGATATTTGATTTATGATTATAGGTATTTATTGGTTGGTTTATAAAATGAAGTATTTGTTGGATAATTTGCATTACTAGTATTTGGCATTTATTTGTTGGTTTAGATATTAAAATGTAGTATTTATTGGATATTAGTATTACTAGTAACTTGTATTTATTTGTTGGATTAATTATTAGCATGAAGAAATTATTAGATAAATGCAATTAATAGTATTTGTTGTATTTTTTTAATTAAATAATCAGCAATTGATAATCTTTCATATAAAGCAAATTCGAAACTGTTTGTATTATTATATCGAATAAGGCTAGTTAAATCCTTATTCGATGCTTGGTTTGCTTCCTAAGGCATAAAGTGGTTGGAAAAGCACCAAGCTTAAATAAAAACCTCCACGCCTTTGGCGATACACAATTCTAACGAATTGAGGGTTACACCTTAATTGGTAACTTTATTCTACCTTATTAAGCGATAGTATTTTACAAAGGTTATGCTTTGGACATATACTTTGTCGAGTTAAACTTGTTAAACCGAATAGAATTCACAAGACATTATACACAAGGAACACAATTACACACACACAATAAAAAGGGTACTATCAATAATACACCAATACTGTACACTCGTACACCTTAACACTCGCAAAGGGAATCGAACCCTCTTCGATTCAAAATACGGTTCTCCGTTACTTTAAATACGAGAATCGAACTCGTGTCCCATTATTTAGTAGTATCAGTTTATTACATTTCAACAGGGATTTTACTTATTTCGTTCACTGACACAATGTGCCGTTCAATGGTCACGATAGGGATATTTACACACACATTATTTCTTGTAAACAATTGTATAAAACTACAATAATATCAATATATCATTTAAATGTTAACTAGGACAATGTGCTCAATATGACTCCAAAACTCCAAATAATCAACAATTCCTAAAACCCATCGTTGTAGTACTTAACTCAGTAAAGCTCCCTGGACTGCGAGACTGCGACCACTGACGTTACAATTTAGTTGAATTATATTTTAATATTCTTAAGCATTGCTAAACACAAATCAACACAATCAGATGTTAGCTCTCCTCCCGTCCAAAATCGAGTGTGTCCTTCGCCATATCGGCCAAGCAATATCATCAGGGTCTACAATACAAACACTAGTTTACTATAACTTATATCAATTTCCAACTCTAATTACAATGACGTAAGGCTTCTCAAGCTGCAGGACTATCCTTGATGTCTTTTGCCCGAGGACGGCACCACGCCACCAACGGTCAAGCATCAACATCTGCAACGCAGCCCGCAAATGCATAACTCCCTTTTTAATCTGAAATGGACATTTAAACCCGTAGCCGTTGTATGGAATAATAGGCGTTAGCTCCGTGTAACAGAACTCAATATAAAGTGTGTTTTGACCAAATACTTTATGCAATAGAAATTCTTGACAAAAACTTTAAAGACAAAACTCTCGTCGCTGTAAAAACTGCAGCCATTGTCCACTTGTCGTAAAGTACAGTCGTAAATTTTAATACCTTAATATTTTAAAATGGTATCCTGTTTAATGATTTGTTTCTTTATATTTATTGAGTATTTCGTATGTTAAAAAAATAGGGAAGTTACGTTGCCATTACAAATTGTAGAATTAAACAGGACTATTCAAATGTGTATTATGCTTTACATAAACCTTTTTTCTGTAGGATTCATGTACTACTTTAATAATCTATATAGTTAAATTAAATTTGGACACAATTTGGTCCTATAAATATATTTACCGATAGTTTATTGGAGTAAATGTATTTATATGCAATTCTAAACAAAAATCTATACGATTTTTAGCAAAATAGGTTCATCAATTATTTTTATGAGAATCAAATCAAAGTACTACTTATTAAAAAAAAAATCTACCAACTTCTGTCACCTGTCACCCAAGCCATGCATTTTGTTAATATATTGGTTTTACATGTAAAAAAAATATCGGATTTCATTGTTTACAGGTTAAAGACAATAATATTGTTGTGTTGACGATTATAAACAACTATTATTAATTTTAATTAATAAAATCGGCGTTTATTTGACAGTATTTTTTGATTCCTACTTTCGGGTCGAAAGTTTGTAAGATTCGTAAATATAGTAAGTATCTTAAAATATGTATTTATGACGGAGAAAAAAAAACACAGGCTATTATAAATTAATGTTTGGCGAAACCGTATTTTGTCTGGAGTACTGCCCAAACATTGACGCTGTATCTTCTCTGAAAACATCTCTGTCTTTTTACTCGTGGGTTTTCGTCTTGTGGTCCAGATTATGTACATTAAGAATCCCTTCATTTGTAAATTTGGACTCATCTGTCCACAGAACACTTTTTAAAAAGTCGCGATCGTCTAAATCTGTATGCAGCAAAAAACGACAGAACCGGACACGTTTCCCTAAGTCGTTCTCTTCAAGACCTGTATGCAATGTATAAGATACGCGTAAGAATATTTTTTCGAAATTCTTTTTAATTTTAACTACGTGAATCGGATAACGATTTGCATTACATGTAAACCTCTTTTTAGCGTGTACGGGTTAATTAAACAATTGCAGTTTTTATTCAAAAATGAAATACCTTGTACTGGAGTGTAATGAAAAGCGTGTTTGATATTTTGGCGAAGAACTTTCCACACATCCCAGATAGAAATTTCAAGTAAAGCAGCTATTTTTCTTATGCTTCTAGTCGGGTGAAGTCGGGTCTTCCTCCAACAGTGCTGAAATTTGCTCGTCGACTTCAACATTGTGTCGCACCACAATTCCTCTTATTTCATTGATGTTCAAATTCCCAGTTTCGCGTAAGCGTCGGTAAGTGTTTTGAAACGTGTTGCAGATTCTTTGCGCAGCTCGTGCAACATCATTAGCTTTTCCGTATGCCATCAAAATGTCCGCATATTCTTCATTCGTGAATGTAGCCATTATCAAATAACCAAAACTCACCAGTAACAAGATTAACAGAAACAGTAACAAAACCAAAAAACTTATTAGATTAGAAGAGTGAAAATTCGCGGCATTGCGTTTTTTAGGGTTTCGTACCCAAAGGGTAAAAACGGGACCCTATTACTAAGACTTCGCTGTCCGTCTGTCTGACTGTCACCAGGCTGTATCTGAAGAACCGCGACAGCTAGACAGTTGAGATCTTCACAGCACAGATGATGTATTTCTGTTGCCGCTATAACAACAAATACTAAAAACAAAATAAAATAAATATTTAGGGGGGCTCCCATACAACAAACGTTTTTGAAGTGAAAACTTCGGGTTCGGTACCAAAGGCCTAAGTTCCATTTAGCCTTGGCATTCAAAACATCTTAGGTTGTAAATTGTCTGGGTAGCAAAATGTCTTGGTCTGTAAAACGCCCTCATTGCTATAAGCCTTAGTAAGCGGAATGACTCGGCTGTAAAACGACTTAAAGTCGTAATGTCTTAATAGGTAAATGGTCTGGATAATCTTCGCGGCCAATATTATAGAATGTCTTGATAGCATAAAGACTACGTAGTTATATCGTAATAGTACATTGTTTAACGAGGGGCGGAAGTGGAATATTGCAAACAAGAGTCTATCAGAAGCCCGACGCCGAAGGCGGAGAGCTTTTGATGACTCGAGTTTGCAATATACTTACGCCCGTGTTATACACAATGTTTTTCATCACATTTGCGAGGAAACAAATACATTTTAGATGAAATGAATACAAATCATAATAAAAACTGCAACATGTCAGTCGTCCATTTTGTTGAATTTGACGTGAGGCGCGTATGGCAAAGACCCTTCTCTATACAGCCACGATTTGAAAACACTTAATAACATTTTACATAGACACTAAATAACTACATATTAAATCTGTAAATAATTCAGTTAAACATGTTAAAGTAGTTTTTTGAGTTTAAATTTATTTATAAATACGTTTTCAGACATCGTATTTGATATAAAACCTCTTTGCTTTGTAACTGCCGCATGAGTGACAGATACAATTTAAGAAAAAAACCATTACGCCCGTGGGCGTAACACAGGCTATTACAGCTCTGTATGTCTGCGCATTATGAAGCCCTTTTCGAGCAAGTGTGATGAAAAATATAAAACATGTCTTAGTAGCAGATTGTCTAATGGCAATACTTTATTTTATTATCACCTCCTTAGTACTTCAAATTCAATTACAGGCCACTTGATATTTATATTTTTTCATACAATGAAGTCGTTTAGCAATCATGACGTTTCTACCACTGGCTCATTTTATAGCTAAGACGTTAATCAAACAAGATCATTTGATAATACAACCCTTAATACAGTCAAGACGTTACACAATTGAGTCATTCTGCTTATTGGTTATTTTCACGACCTAGACGTTTTTCTACGTAGGTATGTATTTCTGAAACTAAGACAATTTTGTAACCGTGGTATTATACAAAAAAGTCATTTTGTACACTTGGTCAGTGTACTACTAAGATGTTTTGAATGCCAAGACTAAATGCAACTTAGGCCTTTGGTACCGAACCCAAAACTTCTTTAGCGGCGCTGAGCACTTTTTGAGATGGGGAATTTTTTTTAAATACGCGACAGAGTTTTGTGACGTCAGATGTGAAGGAGGTCACTTTTTGCTGCTAGCCGATTCAACTTCATTAAAAACTGAACGCTATTCGTAAGAGTATAAAGCCGTTAAACACTTTGCAATAGCATATTCTGCAAATAAATTTTTAATAATACCAACGCGTCCTTCACCGTTTTGCTATTGAAAAAATTCGAATAGTTCGAATTTGGGCGTTATTCCTAAAGAGATAAAGCTTAGAAAAATATTTACTGACGGCAAAAACAAATTGATATCTTGGTCGCCACCGCCGTCTGCTGTGCAAATTCGAATAGTTCGAATTTAGACGTTATTCCTAAAGAGATAAAGCTTTGAAAAATATTTGGCAATGGCAAAAACATTTATTTTTTATTTATTTATTTATTTGTGACTAAAAAATTCTACAAATACACTAACTACTTAAAGTCCTGCAAAACTGTTTTAACAGTTTGACTGCAGGAAGTCTTATTATAATAACTTATCTAATTTTACAAAACTAGTTAAGTAATAGTTCGACTTAAACATGGTAATACAGTAGTAATATATATATGCTTTGGTAATATATATCTAATGATTTTTATATTATTTGTTTCTTAACTTTGAAATTTTGACATTCTTATTTATTATTTTCTATTTGTTGATTTATATTATTCTTTGTATTATTGTTGCGAAATTGTGCCTAACGATCATTATACAATAAGTAGTATTTATAAAGGTATTGTTATTTGAGAATTGTGTAATGAGATAAATAAAACTAAACTAAACTAAACTGATGGTATATTCATGTAGGTATGAATAAATATTTAGGGTAAGGATTCTAGAAAATGATTTTTTAACTTTCTTTTAAATGAGCGTGCATTTCGTTCGAGTCCGATGTCTTCAGGCAAGTTGTTATAGATATATGGCAAACGTTTTTTTAATGTTCTATCTCCATAGTAGTTATAAACTCTTGGAACATGAAATTAGCCAGTGGTTGTTAGTGGCCAAAAGGTATTTATGTTTTAAGGATACAGGAAGGATTTTACATATTTTATAAAGTTTTCTATAGTCGTTTTTACAAGAGTTTTTTACTTTTTTGGGTACAGTCGACAACACAGCTAAGTGACCATCGGAAATCTAATCTGACCTTAAGTGCATTGTAATAAGGTTCTAGGTTTTCACGGTATGGTTAGTTAGGTGTGTTGCTGTGTGTACAAGTAGTTTCAAAAATCTTAACTGAAGGGATTCTAGTTTGTCTAAGTAAGTTTTAAATGTCAGGCCATAGCAGTCGAGGGTAAAGAATCTATCAGCGCGAAGTACAAACATTTTAAGGTACCGAGGGGAACCTTATAACTTAGAAATTATACATTTTTAAATAAAGGAAAAATTGAAAAATGTAACGCTCCGAGCAGAGTTAAGAAGCCTAAGTCTTCTGGTAGATGTCGCTACACGCCTCCCTAAGGCGTTGTAGGAAGGAACTGATTGAAAGATTTGGTGGCCGAACCGGATTGTTCCGATAGCTCAGTTGGTTAGTAGCGACGGGCCATGAATGATGAATGCCCGTGGTCGCCGGTTTGAATCCGGCTCAGAGCATTACATTTTTCAATTTTTCCTTTATTTAAAAATGTTTTTTAAATATGGTGAATGAATTACAAGTGGGTTAGTTTTTTCTGCATTTAGCATGATACCATTGTCATGGGACCATTGTAGGTACTATTGCATCTATATCTAATTGAATGTTACGACTAATATCAATGAGATCAGTTCCAGCACTCACAGTGCACAAATCGTCAGCAAACATTTAAGGTGTACTGTGACATATGACTCCACCTATGCTGTTAACGTACATCAGATAGCATACTGGACCACAACCGACCCAGGGGGTGCCGCAGGGCTGCGGCACTCCACAATCGACCGCCACCTCGTCGCTGAGCTCATCACCCACTTTCACACGATAAGTCCGTGACGTCAGGTAGTCGCGGAACCAGGCGTTCAGCGGCTGCGCGACGCCACACTCGTCCATTCCGTTCAAAAGGGTTCCGAATTCGAGAGTGTCAAAAGCTTTTTTGTAATCATAGAATATCGCAACAACTATTTTTTTGTTTTCTAAGTGAGTGTTAATTTAATTTGTAAATTTAGCTAATAAAGTACGAGTGCCTTTACCTTTTTGAAAGCCGTGTTGGCACTTATTTAGAATAGAATTGTTTTGTAGATAGTTTCCGATTTGATTGACAATACATTTCTCCATAACTTTTTCTACGCTTGACAAGATCGCTATAGGTCTGTAGTTTGAAAATTCCTTTCGGTTACCCTTTTTATGAATTGGACGAATGATGGCTTCTTTTAATTTACTAGGAAACGTATTGAGGTGTATGACGCAACATCGAATATATCTTATGCAACATTGTAAGTTATAACCTTGAATATCTAATAATCTTGTGGAATATTCTCTAGCCTTGAAATACAATACCCTAGCATCTGGTTCACGCTCGTGTAGACATAATCACCATTAAAGTGCATTAGCGATAAGAATCTATAGTCGTAAACCCTATGTAAGCGACCACACACACAGCGGCACCGAGACCCTATATAAACCCCTGTTTATACCTAAATAAATGTTCATTAATATCCCAACTCTCGTCTATATTATTTACCCTACGGGCTACATCTCATGGCGACCTTTCCAGGCCTGGCAGGACATTTTTCATAGTGATCCTGCCAGGGCAGGTCGCTTCGCGGCGACCTGTCTGCGACGAAGAAAATAAAACCGCGCCGCGTTCCACACAATTTGCGGCCAGCCAAAACTATCACCGTAGCGCATCAACCACAAATCCAGCACCAACCAGCTCCACTGCGCCAGCCATAACGACAAGATGACCGACAAGACTCAGACCACCGAAATGAGCGCCGATATTACACTAGTGGACCCTATCAAGCAGTTCCGAAATCTCCAAATCACGGTAGCAGCTCCACCACAGCTACCCGGTACGGACTCATCAGGAAGAAACACCGCTAGCAGCAGCATACCACCAGACTCGGGGACCAATCAACGCTCCACTACGGTAACCATGGAACAATCACCACGAAGAAAAACGTATGTTGTTCCACAAAGAGGAGGCCCGATAAAATTCAATCCACGAGCCACGCCACGCAACATACAACAAGACGGAAGAGGTGTCCAGGGTTATCCCGGCCCAAGTTCGAGGGAGTCCAGGGTTTTCCCGGCCCGCATCAGCGACCGACGACGCAGCAGCCGTCCCGAAGGAACACACTGCAGCCGCCAGCCAGCCAGCCAACCAGCTTCGAGGACGAAAGACGAGACGAAATAACGAAGACGTCGTAATCGTATCGTATAATTTTAAATAATCTTAATTTAATATATATATTTTTTTTTAAACGTAATTTAAAAAGTAGCTAAGTAAAAACTATTTCATTCATATAGATAAATAATGTGTAAATTTAGTGTCACTAAAAATTTTATAAACCCGAGTAAATTTAAATATTGCAATATTACAGACATTCCTTTATTGACAATTATACAATAGCTAATTATTGGACTGGCCATCTGATAACTTAGCAAAAGTCTAATTGATTAAAAAATTAAATAAATAATTAAAGTTAAAAGATAAGTACGTTGAAGAATTAGTTCAAAGTTAGAAAGATCACAAAAACACTACAATGAACTGTTAATCCAGTCTATAACAATAAAATGTTTTAATCATTATTTCGGTTCAGTTATCGATATAAAAATGTATATAAAAAATAAAATAAAATTACACCAGTACTAAAATACTGAGAATAGAAAAGAATAATAATAAACATAATGTTATATCAAAATCATTATAGACAAATATATAGTAAATTTTAACACGACTTATAGACACCATCAATTTATACTCTATGTTGACAAAAGATTCAGACACAAAATTATTTATTTAATTATTTAATGCCAAAAAGTACATAAAACGGACAGTAATCCAAATGAGTATTAATATTACTAACAGAATTCGTAACCAAAACCCGATTAACTCATAGTACTAAAATTTCAATAGCGGAACCCCCGCGACATCATGTAAAGCATAAGAAAACAACGTAACAACCTAGCCGTTTCATCTCTTTTCATAACTAAGAACTAAATACTAATTTATAGTCATATGAATAAAGTGCGATTTGATACAAACAGCACTATACACATATGGTTCATAAACATTAACCTTCAGCCTAAGCGCATAGCATACGCGGATTAACACAAGTAGCATAAGTTCATTTCTTTATTCTTCTAACCAGACTATGTCTTGTCCAATAATCCCATGTTCAAATGATACAAAAAAAAGGATATATTATGGAAGTCACGTACTCAATGGCGTGACTCATCTAGTGTAAGGGATAAAATTACCGCGACATATGTTAATCCACGGTAATAATATATACAAAATTATATATATATACTAAAATTATAATACCAAACGCAAATAGAAATAACACGCCGCCGCCGTTTGATGAATAAAAAGTAGGAAATCATATGGTTAAAATTACGGTATCATTATTACTTTGCAATATGAATTTAGAATCTTATAGCTTCTTTAATTGAGTTCAAAATAACACAAGTACGACGTGTCCTAATGGCACCCGACAGCTGATATTACAGCCCGAAATACAAATTTTATATCAAACTTCGTGCATTGTTTTAGAGACTTACATTCAAATTACAAAATCATTTATATATATTTTTACGAACCAATATTATCTTATCAATGACCCGTATAGAAATTGTTTTCATAGAGCACAAATAATAGTATAATTAGTAGCAGTAATTAGTAGTTATAATTAGTATAGATCCAAACACCGAATTTTAACCATATCATAATAAAATTATTTCAGCATACAGCTATAATTTAGTAAAATCATTTTTTTTTATCAGTATGTATCCGAGAAGGCTAAGACATGTAAGTTTTTCACAGTACGATTAGACTGATCACCTAAAAGTAAATGAAATACTTAGATGACGATGTATTCAAGGATCATGCGTAGTAGTGAAACATAAAATAAGCGAATCATATTAGCAAAAAGATGCATAACCTATTATTATTATTAGGAGCAAAAGATTCCGACGGCAGTTAATATACGCGACGACGTATTATTAAATAAGATATACAGTACCAGAGACCATGATACCGATAGGCTAAATGCATATAACTAATATGATAAAGTGAACAGTAAGATAACTTCAAACAAATATATAAAAAATAATGAAAAATATATTAAATGAAAAGAAATGAATATGTAAAAATCATTAAAATAAATCAACATAAAAGGAAAAAATAATATATTTATTTTTAAAAACAGTGACACTAGATTATATTTTAAATAGAAAAATAAGCTATTACTTTCATCATATTAAATTCACTAGATTATATTTTAAATATGTTCAATTTATTATTAGATAATATTTAAATAGAAGCATAAGCTATTATTAACATTATATTCAATTTACTAGATAATAATTTAAAAGAAGAAATACCCAAAATATAAATAATAACAAAATAATATTTAAAATGAAGAAATAAGCTATTATATCCATTATATTTCAGTTCACTAAACAACTTATAAAAGAAAAAAAAAAAAGAAAATTTATATTAAAAAAATTAAATGACTGACCAACAAAAATGAACAAATAAAAGAGCAAAAACAAGCGAATCGTTCAGCTTACAGCTAATAAGGTTTCCAATGGTGATTGGCCATTTACACCAATCTTGGCGGAAATCCTTAAAAAGAAAAAAAAAAAAAATAGAAATAATATCATTTATAAAAAAAAAAATTACAAAAAGTGTATAGGTGATATAAGGGATGCGCCAGGTACAAGGCAGGCAGGAATTCTTTGGATGCTGATCATGATTCGGTCGAGATATCAATCGCGAGAGCCCCTTAGACACATGGTAAAGTGTTAAATGAACTGTCTGTTTACACATATATTGATATGTGTGCGCGCTTAATAAATTAAATAAATGAACAGTATCTTGTACCTAAAGCAAATGATTATATTATATGTAAGGTCGGCCGACCACGTAAATGCGTAGCCCTAAACACCTAAAAACTTAAAAAATAAATAAAACCTACACCTAAAAACAAAAAAAAAAAAAAAAAACCTAATAACGTAAACACCTAAAAACCAAAAAAAAAAAAAAAACCTAATAACCTAAAAATCTAAAAAACCAAAAAACCTAAAAAACTAAAACAAAAACTAAACTAAAACGTAAAAACAACAGCTATATGCCTAGGTACAACAGATTAACCAGGCTACAAGTGAGAAAAAACACTCCGACAAAAATAAATTAAAAATGGATTAAAATAAATATAAAAATGATAAATTAACGATAATAATGAAAAAATATATATAAACAAAGAATTCTTGACGTGTAAAATTAAATAAATAAATATAGTAACCAAGAAAAATATGTAACAAAGGCTCTCAAAATTATAAATACTAACGAAAAATATTGAAGGTCAAAATAAAAGTAAATAAAAATTAAAAGCGTAAAAACATCAAATAACATATATATATACAAAAAAAAGACAGAACTTGCTATTATTTAGAGCAAATTTTGTTTTATTCAATTAACATTTTTTTAAACACCCAATAAGGAAATACTAGTAAAATATTTTTATCACGTAGAAGTAATCATATAATAAAAAGAGAAAAAAAAAATAAGTAATAAAAAAAAAAAAAATGTATCATTTGATTTTAAAATAACTCTATTTAAGTACTGTAGATCAAGAGATTTAATTACAAATAAAATTAAACGGAAAAACAGTGGTAATCGAACTACACACAGAAACCATAAAACATCAATCAATTCAAGATCACCTTTTCAAGTTCAAGTTTAAATAATATGTAATATCAGGAAAATATATTATATTACGCAATCAAAACTAAACTCAATTGCTATTAACAATAAAACCCAAATTAAAAACTTACCGTTTCACAGCACACTGCACCAAACTACACACAAAGTTATTGTCCATCTTTCATAGTTTCATGAACACTGCCTACCCCTTTTGAGAATAAAGGCGTGAATCTTTAAATTAATTTACACAAAAACATACATACAAACCGGGAACACACACGAACACGGCACCTAACCACATAAAATTGTTTAACTCATTTACAAACTAGATATTTTAATAATAACTTAAATAAAACTCAAGCATAGTTTAAACCGACTAACCAACAGAACAAACTGAACTAAAAATAACTTACACCGACACAGTGACATAAAAATTCCACAGAAAGACCACCGGCGAAGATGATAACCATAACAATGTATTCGCAATGTAACCTAAGATATCAAGACAACTAGTAAGCATACTCGCACCCAGATGTATCACACAGTAAACAGTTTAAGAACAGTAACACACAGTAAACAGTTTAAAACCAGTAAGATAGTATAAGAAACAATATAGCGACGCACATAGTAATGTAATACAAGCCATATACAGGACGTTTAGAATTCACATTGACAAATTGTAACACCCATATTATTGTATACAGAATTAAAAATAAGATAAGTTTAAATACTAATGTAATACATTATATAAGTTAGTTTTAAGCCAAAAATATGTAACCAAATTTTTGTCTAAAAAAAAAAAAAGGATGGGCGTGAGGTGTATGACGCAACATCGAATATATCTTATGCAACATTGTAAGTTATAACCTTGAATATCTAATAATCTTGTGGAATATTCTCTAGCCTTGAAATACAATACCCTAGCATCTGGTTCACGCTCGTGTAGACATAATCACCATTAAAGTGCATTAGCGATAAGAATCTATAGTCGTAAACCCTATGTAAGCGACCACACACACAGCGGCACCGAGACCCTATATAAACCCCTGTTTATACCTAAATAAATGTTCATTAATATCCCAACTCTCGTCTATATTATTTACCCTACGGGCTACATCTCAGTATTATTCTTAACGGATACGTTAATTAAGTTGGCTATGACTGGACTTACCTTATCTACTAGTAGTTTTAGATCGGTCATGCGCACGAGGTCACTGCCGGGAGCTTTTTTGGCACTCATGTTGTTAATAACTTTTTTTACTAAATTTCTGCTCACCGGCTGCCACTTCATGCTCACGATCGATGCGTTTACATACGTATCCCTATCTAACATTTTGTCCGTACAGACATGTTTAATTTGGCTGACATCATTTGAAAAGTTAACAGCAAACTTATCATTATCACATATTTCTTTTCTACTACCATGATTTCTCATGTTATCAATTATTATACTATCTATTGACTGAACATTTTTCCCTAGTAGACTATTAATTTTGTCCCATAATTTTTTAATATTTTTAATGCAATCTAAAATACACTGTCGATCGTAATCATTGTTACACTTATTAATAGCCTTATTACATTTATTTCTATATCTTGTGTATTCTATTCTTTTTGACATATTTTTGGGGTTATTACACCAAATAGTATATAATCTGTCTCTTTCTAAAATAATTTTCTTTAAGTTGTTATTTATCCAGTGTTTTTGGTTCCTGTTGCTTGAGTTAACTGAATTATGTATATATCTATAACTCTTTGTAAATATTAACGAAAATGTTGCTAAAAGACTCGTAAAGTTTGACAGGGCACTGTATGCTTAAAAGTTCATCGAAGTTAGTCGCCAATAGTTTTTCCCGAACTAAACGATTATCTAGCACACGCCGAGCGGCAGGCGCCGTCGTCGCCGTAGACAGCGGCGGCGGGCGTGAGCCGCGCGGCGGAGCGTCGTTCCACTGTATCGAAGCCGCAACGTAGTAGTGGTCGGAGACCTTGTGTGTGATAACTGCGGAGTCTATGAAGGCTGAATGTCCTCTGACATAAATATGGTCCAGACATGACTCTTCAACTTTATCCAACACAACCTCTCTGCGAGTTACATCATTTATACATTTAGTGAAACCGTGCTCGGCCAACAAGTTTTCATATTTAATTATATACTGATCCTTATTGTTCATTAACTTTAGATAAAATGTCACCACAAAATATTACTTTAGTATTTAAGGGTATGGACTGCAAAAGACTGCAAAATTCTTGGAAAAAAAGTTGGGTCCTATCTTGATTATGAAATCTTGGCGGCCTGTACATAGCAATTATGAAAATATGTTCATTGGCTTTATAATTTACTTCATTGGTTACACATTCTGCGGAACGCATTACGCTCGTGGCGGCCGCCACTTCGGTCACCCGAGCCGACAGCTCCCGCCGCAAGTACACGAGTACCCCCCGCCACTGCGGCCCTTACGGGTATAAGCATTCATATTACAACATTCTATATTAGAAAAACTACGAAGAGAACAATTAACATTTGCTTCAGTTATCACTAGAACGTCTATTATAATTAAATGACTATTGAGGGAAACGAGAAGCTCACTGAAGTTTTTCTTTATGGATCGAATGTTAACATGCATTACGCATAGGTCTTTAGTGAAGATATGTAGACTGGTCAATCCAACTTTTAATGCTTTCAGCGCAGACATAATTAACAGATGTATCATAAATCAAATCCAGCTGACAGAAATCCGCGAATTTTAATAATATAGGAATATCAAAATAAACATGTAGAATAATAACATCACTTCTTATCAACAAGATCGGATAGTTCGCTCTCAGATCGTACACAAATAGCCTTATCGCCATCGGACTTCTTGATCAGGATCCTACCGTTATTCACCCATATATACTTGTAGATTCCACGTAATAAACTTTTGGTGGTCCACAACAGGGTTCTTGCTGTTTTTGTAAGGTCCTCGTTAATATATAAGGTGCTAACAAATTAGGTACCAATACTTTTAGAGCTGATAGTACTAGTCTCTAGGAGTAAAGTTAAGTATGAAACATTTAAAAGTGTGTATCACTTTTTGGAGATAATTAGGGATACAACGTTACTGCGTAAAAACACCCTGTTAATGAGATAGTCAACAATCAATCATTGACGTTTGTCACAAACGACGATGTTCACTTGACAGATAGTGTTTTAACATCTCGTCAGTTGAATGCACAGGCTGATTATGTTTGGTCGAAATTTTAATTTATTTATTTTGTACCGGAAATTAAAACAAAAATATCATATGAAAAGTTTTCTTAATTTCTATTTAAAGTCAATTGTTTTGATGTAATGTAACACCTCTTAAAATATTGTACTTAATTTGTTAGCACCTTATATATCTTACTGGCGTCCGTCCCACCGGTGACCACGTTGCTCCTCGACTCTGACACCCTGCGGCGGTGACTAGCCAGCTGTCGCGGGCGTGCGTGCCGGAGGATTTGAAATTTGAACCCGACGATGATGGGCGCAGGCTTGCCGCCTGACTTAAGCGGGCGCGTGCGCCGTGCCCACTCAATGTCGTCGCAGCTCACGTTTATTATGCTTCCTATTCTGGTCACAATATCTTTGACGTTCTCGCCCGGCAGCTGCTCGACACCTATACAATCTCAAGGTTGTTCTTCCGCGACGCCTGCTCCAGTTCGCTTATTTTTTGTTCGAGCGAAGCGTTGCATTTTTCTAGGTGTACATACTTGTTATTTAGGTTAGTTACAATGTTTTCAAGTTTTTGTATTTTCTGCTTGGATTCTTTATGCTCAACGATCAGAGTATCATATTATCAAATAACAGACTAAGGCTTTGCGTAATGGACTCGAGGTCTTTTTTCAGTCCGGGGAAGGCCCCTACCTTTTTTTGTATATCTTTAAGAATTTTAGCAAAATCTTGCATCTCTCCTTCTGGCGCCTCATCTGAACTCTCGTCGTCCTCACAATTATTGCAGTACATGCGATTTTTTCCATGTCTCATATCTGCAGCCAATCCTTTCACACACGATCTGTGAAACGTGCCTTGGCATGGTCCTTGACACATAAAGTGTGAGCCCTTTTTTGCCAGGACTTTTTTGCATTTTTGGCAATCCATCTCTTAATACTAACTAAGGTCCGGCAAGGCACTAAGGTCGACACTCAAAGCAGGAAAGTGTGTAGAATAGAAACAGTAGTGGTTCAGGACATGCGCTACGCGTGGCGTAGCAAATCGTAGCAAGCGTAGGCGAAGCGTAGCGGTTATTATAGCATCTCACTCTATCCCCGCTAGGGGGGCACCATGCGGCCTTCTACCGGAGGAGTGACAAGGAGGAACCGAGTTTAGCTCGTAGCTTGTTAAAAATCTGGATTAGCCAGTCACACAAGACACCGAACGCCCGGGTTAGTCTATAACGGAGAGAGGTCTTGTTACACTAAAATTCAAAATTCAAAAAAAACTTTAACGAAAATCCTCTACAAAATTAAAACTATTAAGAGTAGCTCTAGAAAAAAAATACCTGTGAATAGCCCAGTTATCCTACTATGTATACAATAATAAACTTGTCAACCATATATGCCTTATAATTGTATTAAAAAAAAATGTTTTGTGTAACACCGTGGACCGTGCTGAAGTCGGTATTTAGTTTAATGCGTAGGCATTTAGTTTAAGCACGCATTCACTTTAAAACTTTATTCCACACTAGTGTTTAGTGTATAAATCAAGGAAAAACTAAAATATTTTTCAATTTCGGTCCAGTTTTCTAGATACACTAACTGCATAAATAATCTCTTTGTAATCCTATTAGAATATATAGGATTACCAAGTTACATTTGCAGTGAATGAGGCAAAGGGCGGTCTCAATGCGAGCCCGAGGCCGAGCCCTCACGGATACTCGTTATCTCCGAGTAACATGCAAGCGAAACCTGAGGGCCGAAGTCCGGAAGGTAAACGGGGAGGCAAGCGGAGCCTAAGGCTGAGCTTTTCGTAGGAATGAAAGGCCCTAAGCATGCTTTTAGAGAGCGGTCGATTTTGTGACTTGGCAATCACAACTTTACTGCATTTATGGATTTTTGCATACCTAAAACTATGTAGTATTGTGTGATTGCCAAGTCACAAAATTTAATTAGCAACCAAATAAAGAATAATAAGAATGCCTGAGACTTGGTACTTGTAGTTACTTACTTACTACGAAATATCTCACTACTTTTTACGGTGGAAGAGTTGCGAGTGTTGGCATCTTTTTTACATGGAATGTTTTTTAATTGGATCTCACTTCTTTTTGTAGGTTATTGTGTTATCATCAAAACATACAAATTATGATTGCAGTCCCATTTATTTATTTATTTATTTATTTAATCTTTATTGCACAAAACAATATCTTATGGTACAAAAGGCGGACTTAATGCTATAAAGCATTCTCTACCAGTCAACCTTAAGGCAAAGCAGATAAAATGTGACAAACAAAAACTCTATCTAAAGATGGGATGAATAATATAGTAGAATACGATACAATATAATATAATATGATATATAAATTTATACCTAGCCATTAATACATACATACACATACATATGAATATAGATGAAACTTACAAATCAGATATATTATTTTTTAGTTCTGCCAGTAAAGAAATTTTGTAAGGACTTTTTGAAGACAAGCCTGTTTGGAGATTGCCGAATTTTGGCAGGGAGACTGTTCCATAGGCGAGCTACTTGGACGGAGAAGGAATTGGACATAAAACCAGTACGGTGAGCCGGAATAGATAAGGAAAGGTTGCCGGTGGAGCGAAGTTGACGGACCCGAGAGACACAGTATAATACTGAAAACGAGTTTTGAGGTATTCGGGAGATTTAGGATCGTTTAGAATGGAGAAGAGAGTGCAGAGCAAACGTATTTTACAATGCATGTGCTCGAAAAGAGCGTTTTCCAAGCAACAAAATCGTGCGGAAAGTGCCACTTTTTCGCACTAGTGCTTTTTACTTTTCAATTTTTTTTTAATTTTCAAGTCGGTTGTCAGCCCGACACAAAGAGTTTTTATTACTCGAGAAAAGTTTTACAAATATTTCAATTACACGTTTTTTTTCATATAAAAGGTACATAAATACTAATAACGTATAAAATGATTTAATAATCTTTTTGAATTTTGAATTTGGTCAATAAATAAATTAAAATATTCATTTACTTAATGTGTTTGCCTGATCGCATATCTTTCTTATGCCTTTTGCAATACGACAGTATGGCGACTTGCACATGCGCAATGCGTATATGTTGACCGCGCATGTATCTAAAAAGCCCGCCATTGTTGTGATTGTTGTTTACTTTGGAGTTATTTTATGTAAATATATTAAAAATGTCGAGTGAAAGTGAGTAATCAATAATAATAATGATTTATTGCGTTTCAATAGTGTCAGTATGTTTCATAGAAAGTTAGAACTACGAAGGTAAAGCGTCTTTTTGTTGTTTAATAAACTGAGTTACTCAAAATTAATTTTGTTCAAACCACAATACAACGGTTTTAACTTTTAAGTGAATAAGCTTGATAGCCAAAGATGTGGAGAAGTTGTTAAATGCAGTTCCAGATAATAAGTAGGTACCTGACAATCTACCTAGGTTCTTCAATTTTAACCTATCTATTTTAAACCGACATTTCAACATTTACTATATTTTTACCCAGACCTTCTCCATGTTACATGTTTGGCTCATGGTCTTAACAGAGTTGCTGATCAAATTCGCGTTCTTTTTCCAGAAGTGAATAAATTAATATCAAATGTAAAAAAAGTTTTTCGAAAATCACCAAAAATAATAAAAGCATTTAAAGAAATGGTTAATGGAATACCCTTACCTCCAAATCCAACGATTATTCGTTGGGGAACGTGGATTGAGGCTGCAACATACAAGTATTTCGAGGAAATAAAAGGCGTTGTGGACACATTTCGTGATTCTGACGCAGCATGTATCACAAAGGCAAAAAAAGCATTTCGCAGTGCGAAAATTCGGAATGATTTAAATTTTATAGCGAAATATCTTCAGACGCTATAAACAAATTGCAGTGCCCGAACCTATCTCTCAGTGAAAGTTTAGCCATCGTTCAAAAAACATACAAGCATATATCGAAATTAAATTTGAGTGCAAATGGAAAAAAATACTTAAAACGCTGAAAAATGTCTTGGAGAAAAATACTGAATTCGGCATAATAAAAAAAATTAATGAATTGATACAAGGGAAGGAGATAATACTTGAATCATCATTACGAGTTTGTTACACTACTCTAGATTATTTCCATCGTTTCAAGTACGCACACCTACAACAACAGTTGATGTTGAAAGATCATTTAGCCAATTAAAATGGATATTTACTGCTAGACGCCGCAAATTGATTGTAGAAAATTTGGAAAAAATCTTCGTTATCTATTACGAAAACCAAATAATACATGTCAAAAATACACGTTAGTAAAATTACACACGTTGTTTTCTTATTTTTTAAATAGACGTTCTAAGTAGGTAAGCGTTTAATTAGCAGACGATAACAATTATCTTCACACAAGTACGTATATATTGTTAATATTGTTAAAAAAAAACGTTAAAAGATAATTAAATATACTTATTTCCTATGTATAAACTTGTTAACTAAACAGATGACAACAGTTTAACCCATACCCCTATGCAGCTGTATTTTTTATTGATCTTTTCTAGAGAAAACTCTCCACATGTAAAGAGCTTCTTAGATGCTTAGAAGCTGTAGGCAGAATACGTCCGATTCTACCAAATAGACATTCTGTTTTATTTGCTCTTTATCTGATTGGTAATTGCAGTACCCGCGATAACGACGTATGATAGGGGTACAGTTCAACATGTATCACGTTACTCCCGGAATAACTTTTTGTAAAGAAGCCTAATCTGATTTCAAATAATTGTTTGTGACATGTTTTAATCCTTCTTCATTTGCCAATTTTGCCATTACTTGTTAATCACAAAATGTTATTTAGTTTATGTGGCGGACATGAAAATAATGCTGAAATGACTGCCAGTTTCAATGTCTCGCGAGTCACATGAGCTACGTCAGTCAATGTTGCCATATATACCGATTTATCTGTGCTTATACAGATTTTAGTGAATTCATTCAGATAGGTATATATTTTACGGGTACACCATAATAGCATATTCCTTTAAGGGGCTCCACGCGCTTTTTGGCTAGTTTTGAGTTGATATTCCTCCGTCAAAACTATAGATATATTTATGGCCCAAACACTTATCGGTTCTTCAATTCTTTATCTACATTTGCGCGAGAGTTTTTATGAAAAACATAATAATTTATTTTTTTATGATTTATTCAACAATTGTCCAAAAATGCCCTGTTTTCGATATTAGTATGTTGTTTATGCACTTTCATATATGAAATCTAGACATATCTGTTTCTTATTGACGTCTCTAACAACCCACGAGAGATTTTTAGTTTTAACTAATTTTCACAAAAGTTACGTCTAAAAAACTGGTTTATTGGCCTGAAATGGTCAAAGTTTGTTGTCATATATCCCGAAAACTGTGAGTTTTGAAGTAAATATGGAATACTATTTCGGTAAACTTCGTTGTTGTTATTACGATAACCCATAAAAAACACGAAAAAACCGACAGTTACAGATCAAAGGTCATTGGGAGCTAGGAGCCCCTTAAATAATCAAAACACTTTGAATTTAACAATAGCACACAGCACACAGAGTTCCATAGCCAACAAAGAAGTATCCACTTAAACCTAATTAACGGTTGTATCTCCGACACAACCCGCTTCTTTTTGACGCTGGAAAAGATAGCTAATGACCCAACCTACCTGCCGTTTTAATTTGGCAAACGATGGAGCAAACACCCTGTATAATAGTTATTTACGATACAAGTGCCGAAAATAGGAAATTCGCAACAATCGGTGATAAATTAACTGGTATTAAACACGACCGAAGGGAGTGTTTTAAATCGACACGAGTTGCGAATTACCTATTCGCACGTGTTTCGTACAACGTTTTTGAAAACACTTAAAAACATTTTAGATAGACACTAAATAACTACATATTAAATCTGTAAATAATTCAGTTAAACATGTTTAAGTAGTTTTTTAGGTTTAAATTTATTTATAAATACGTTTTCAGACATCGTATTTGATATAAAACCTCTTTGACAGACTGTGACAGATACAATTTAAGAAAAAAACCATTACGCCCGTGGGCGTAACAGAGGCTATTACAGCTCTATATATCTGCGCATTATGAAGCCCTTTTCGAGCACGTGTGATGAAAAATAATTAAAATCGTATGTAAAGGTATAATCTGGTGACAACAAAAACTCACTAATTACTCGTTATATGTAAAGGAAACCTCAACCTTATTACTGCTTCAACACAGCAAACTGAGTGAGTTTTGGATGTCACCTGACGGCATAGTGAGCTGACTCTGTTCGAATGTGTCAGTGCCCGGAGCCCGCGTGCGACAAAGCGTTCGCGTCGGAGCAGAAGCTGCGGCGGCACGGCGGCGTGCACGCGGCGCGCGCGGAGCCCGGCGTGCCCGGCGCGCGCCCGGAGCGCCGCGTCGCGCCCGCCGCGTGCCCGGCGCGCGCGTGCGGCCGGGTGTTCGCGGCGCGTGATCTTCTCGCCGCGCATCTGCGCGACGACCACACGCCAGACGACGCGCCGCACAGGTCCCGTTTAATCGTTTTGCTTGTAAACCAAATAAGAAAAGTGATATTTCACATTTAAGGTTAATTTTGGTAATGTGTATTAAAATGCTTCAATAGTTATTTACGATACAAGTGCCGAAAATGGGGAATTCGCAACGAGTGGTGATACTGATATTAAAACACGACCGAAGGGAAGGGGGGGTTGAAGTAGTAGTTTGACGACCGGTTAGCCTAGTGGGTAGTGACGCTGCCTACGAAGCTGAAGGTCCTGGGTTCGAATCCCGGTAAGGACAAATATTTGTGTGATGAGCATGAATATTTGTTTCTGAGTCATGGAAGTTTTCTATGTAATTAAGTATTTATATCTATTATATATATATATATCGTCCTCTAGTACCCATAACACAAGCCTTACTGAGCTTACTATGGGACTAGGTCGATTTATGTAAGATTGTCCCCTAATATTTATTTATTTTTATTTATTTATTTATTCGCACGAGTATCGTACAACGTTTTACTGTACATATGGCTCTTTAAAGTTTCGACATATGCACGAAAAGTGCTCTTTTCCGCACTAGTGTGGGAAAGTAGCACCATGTGTACTGTAAAGCTCTATTTGATATTAACCCGTTCGCTGACATTGTCGATCCGATCCACCTTAGAATGGTAATTCGGGAAACCTGTACGGTGTGGTGTGGTGTGGTGTGGACATGTATATCTCTGGCTGTAGATGCGGCGAGTGCGGGCGGCGGTTCTTCCGGGCGGTGGGGCTGCGGGCGCACGTGCGCGCGCACTCGGCGCGCGGGCCGGGCGCGCAGCTGGCGTGCGGCTGGCCGGGCTGCGCGCGCGTGTTCCGGCAGCCGTGCCGCCTGCGCGAGCACGCGCGCGCGCACACGGGCGACCGGCCCTACCGCTGCACGCACGCGGGCTGCGCCTGGGCCTTCCGCACCGCCTCCAAGCTGCTCCGCCACGCGCGCAAGCACACCGGCGAGCGCCAACACCGCTGCGCCTGCGGCCGCGCCTTCCGCCGCCGCGAGCACCTGCGCGACCACCAGGCGCGGCACCGCCAAGGAACACCAACACCAACACCGACCAGTGCGTTTACCTCTACACAATTACATCCTCTTTTTCATCATTCATTACGGCGTTATTTTCATCACCTTATTTTATCGTAACTTGAGTCTAAGTTGCTATGATGTTATTGTTCTTACGGAAACTTGGTTGGTGGACGGGGTCAAGGACCCCGAGCTGTTCGACGGGCGCTACGTGGTGTGGCGACGCGACCGCGACCCTGCGCTCACGGGTCAGACACGGGGAGAAGGGGTGCTTGTTGCTACGCACAGGAATCTTGCCGTTGCTGAAGACCTGTGGATTACGATCTCCTTGACCAACTCCCGGACTCATGAAGTAACTAACCTTCACTTATGTACACTTTATTTGTGTAGGTAAGCAAAGCCTAGGTATTTCTTTTTCTTTGCAGCTAACTAATTACCTTTCCAAGCTTAGCGATATTAAGCTGTTGAAACCTGATGACAAATATTGAATCTTAGGTGATTTCAACTTGAGTGCTATTAGCTGGGCACCTGAACAGTATTACTTTGTACCTGTAGGGTTGTATACATTTGACGAGAACTTATTAATTGATGATTTAAATGTTTTAGGCTTGCGGCAATTTAACGGTATATTAAATCATTATGGCAGAATCCTTGATTTAGTGTTATCGAATGATGACATTCCATTAGTACCTATCTAATTGTGCGGACCCCCTCGTGCCTATCGACTTGCATCATGGGGCACTTCTCATAAGTGTAAGGCCTGAGTGGACGCCCCGCTAAGAGCGGGGCGTCGAGCGTCCATATAAATTGCATTTGTTTAATATGGACGCTGCACGCCCCGCTCTGAGCGGGGCGTCCACTCAGGCCTTGCACTAAGTGTTGAATCAAAAAACATTGACATTTTAAAACCAGCAACTTTCACTAGATACCTATTTAATAAAGCTGACTACGAATCTATCAATAAGGAGATCTCGAAGGTGGAC
The DNA here is from genome assembly GCA_947578815.1 of Epinotia ramella. NCBI lineage: Eukaryota > Metazoa > Arthropoda > Insecta > Lepidoptera > Tortricidae > Epinotia > Epinotia ramella. The sequence goes on from OX388203.1 coordinate 31,250,561, forward strand.
TGGGTAAGAGAATTCACTTCGAAATCATTGGATGAGTGTGTCGAATATTTTTTACTCGGTGTTGGACAATTGTTATTATAGTGTAAAGGAGTGGATATTATGAATTTATGACTATTATTTTGACATTTACACATTATATTGTGTAGTGAAGTTTTGACTTTTTGTAATTGATTATTTATGCATCTACGAGGGGCGTCTGAAAAGTTCTAAGCCTAAGGTATTTCGAGGTTATATATGCGTTTATGATACTGGCCACTAGAAAGGCCATTTAAAAACAAATTATTAAAAAATAACATGTCACGTTTTTATTATTCTGTTTCGAGATATTCAACGGAAAAGTACATCATGTGTGAATTACCAACGAATATTACGAAAATTGAGCACCGTGCTGTAATTAAATTCCTTACAAAAAGTGACAAATCACCGCAGTGTATTTTTGAGGAAATGGCTATTATTTACGGTGATTCTGGGCCTTCTTATGCCACAGTCAAAAAGTGGAGTCGCTTATTTAAACTCGGACGGGAATCGATCGAAGACGACCCCCGCTCAGGGCGGCCAATATCGGTAGTGACCGAAGAAAACGTAGCAAAAGTCAAAAAGCTGGTATTAGAAGATAGAAGAATGAAGGTTTGGCAAATAGCTGAGGTCTTAGGTATTAGTAAAGAAAGAGTCGGAGAAATTTTACATGAACATTTGTACATGAGTAAAGTCAGTGCTCGTTGGGTACCGAAAATGCTAACGGCCTTCGATAAAGTACGTCGTGTGGAAACTTCTCGGGCGTTTTTAGAATTGTGCGAAGATGATTTAGATGAAGTTTGTTCCCGAATAGTAACTGTTGATGAAACATGGATCAGACAGTATGATCCGGAGTGTAAGTCTGAGTCGATGCAGTGGATTGAAAAGGGTGAAAGGCCGCCGAAGAAATTTAAAGTGCAAAAGTCGGCCTCTAAGTTAATGGCTACGGTATTTTGGGACTGTGATGGCATTCTTTTAATCGATTATTTAGAAAAAGGCTCTACGATAAACGGAACTTATTATGCAAATCTAATAAGACAGGTGCGACAAGCCATAGTTGAGAAAAGGCGGGGTAAACTAAGGAAAGGCATTTTGTTTTTGCAAGACAACGCACCCGTTCACACCGCTAATGTTGCGAGGCGTGCTCTGAAGGAAGTTGGTTTTGAGGAAATTGACCACCCACCCTACAGCCCAGATCTAGCCCCAAGTGATTATTTTCTATTCAATAATTTGAAGAAAGAGTTGAGGGGAAAGCGATTTAGAAGTGACGAAGAGATGAAGGCGGCTGTACAGGAGCATTTTGAAGGGCAAAATAAAGATTATTTTTTTAATGGCCTAAAAGCACTGTATAAAAAATGTAAAAAATGCATTGATTTAGGAGGAGACTATATTGAAAAATAAACACGAGTTCATTTTTGTAAATTGTTTTTTTCTATCTTAGGCTTAGAACTTTTCAGACGCCCCTCGTATGTAATGAAACTCAAGACATTTGCATGCCTGCGTGTGGGCTGAATACACTGCTGTGAAATCTTATTGACATCTGTTTTATATATCTACTGTATTCTGGCAAATAAATGATATTGATTGATTGATTCGTCAATGTCAAGACAAAATATGTGCCTTCCCAAATATGTAAACCGGATTCATACCCTAAATGGTACTCGCCAGCCTTAAAACGTACTATAAAAAAACAGTATAAATATTACCGTAAATTCAAGACATATCATAACCTTAACCTTAACCTTTGCGATACCGAGTCCTTCAAATTGTTGCGTAGGGTAAAAATGCTTGAGGATAAATCCTACCTTGCCTATGTTTCGTCTGTAGAATCCGCGATCGAAAAAAATGTAAGCATTTTTGGGGCTTTATTAAAACGCGCTCGTCTTCGAATGTAATGCCTAGTAACTTAAATTATAATGGCGTCTCTGCCAATACTGGTAATGCTATTTGCATTCTTTTTTCTGATTATTTTCAGTCCACTTTGTTGGGTGCCGACTCTTGCAGGGCCACTTCTATGGCTGACACTCTGAACTGCCAACCACATGTTACTGAAACCAATCTAGTGTCTGATATATCTACAATTGAAATCGACCAGGACGTTGTATGTAGCATGCTGCTCAAACTCGACCCTGCTAAATCTGCGGGCCCAGACCACTTGCCGGCTGTATTTTCAACTGGCTGTGCTAAAACCTTAGCAATGCCGATATCGTTATTATTCAAAAAATCGCTGTGCGAGTGTAAAGTGCCCAGCCTGTGGAAATCAGCTTTTATCACACCTGTTCACAGGAAAGGGTCGAAAATTGAGGCAACTAATAGGGGTGTAGACACTAAATAAAATAATCAATAATGTCATATTTTCTCGAAAAAGGATTAAACGAAATTTAGACAAATGAAGAAAAAATCAACGCAAAAGGTTAAATAATCACGAAGTTATAAGTGTCCAAAGTTTTAAGAAGGGGAATGTTCTGTCTCTTTTTCGCAAAACGCAACTTCATATGAAACGATGACGCTTGTATAGGTAGATTGTGACGGCACTAATAGACGGTAACGTGCCGCGCCCCGTCGTGTTCGACGCGGCCCCCCGGCAGCATCTCGTAACGTGACGTCACACACTGTTTGCGTTTTCTCTGTCTAACAAAAAATATTAAAACGGTTGTAGCTTCGTAATTCTTTGAGATATCTGAATGGGATTTTCGTCACTAGGCATATTTTTTGCCTTCTTTCTTTTGGACTAACAATAATTTTCGATTTTACACCCCTATGTATAGACCGATTTCCAAATTATGTATTATTTCAAGTGTTTGAAAAAAATATTTACACTCAGGTTTATGCAGCTGTTCGCCATTCCCTTGATGAATCCCAACACGGTTTTCTGCCCGCTAGATCAACTGTCTCCAACTTGGTTCTTTTCAATTACTTTTTAACATCATCTATGGACAGCGGTCGGCAAGTTGACGTCATTTACACTTATTACAGTAAGGCATTTGATCGCATAAACCACAAGCGTCTTGTATACAAACTGGAGTGCATCGGCATTAGAGGGGATTTGCTCAGGTGGATCTCGTCCTACATTGTCAATCGTACTCAGGCTGTTGTCGTGAGCAATTACATCTCTAGCTGGGTCAGAATCCCCAGCGGCGTGCCGCAAGGTTCTTTGCTTGGCCCGCTGCTCTTTGTTATTTACGTCAATGATATTGCTAGTTGTTTTTTCACGTCAAGGCTGCTTTGCTTCGTAGATGACACGAAGATTTCGCAGCGTGAAGCACCTTCACTTCAAAGTGACTTATCCAGATTGGATGATTACTGCTCACTCAATCACATGGACCTTAATCCCTCTAAATGTTCGGTAGTTACTTTTACTCGTAAAATTAATGCACTCCGGTTCGATTACGAACTCAAGTGTCAATCTTTACAACGCGAGGTCCTAAACTTCTTTTAAATAACTATTATAAGTCATATCTAGAGCATCAAAATCACTAGGTTTCTTGTTTCATTGTTTAAGGGATTTTAAACAGGCTAACACATTTAAGATTAACATTTAAGATTCTATATTGTGCCCTTGTATGGTCTGGAATCCTCGTTACAAATGCTATGAAACGAGATTGGAAAATATCCAGAAGAAGTTTTTAAAGATTCTTTGCTTCAAATTAGGTACCTATTCACTACGACTCAAATAAGTATTTGTATCTGTGTAGGAGATCTTCTCCCACTTGAGACCCGTCGTAATATAGCCGATATTACACATCTACTTAAAGTTACATCTAATTCAATCGACAGCCCTACCTTCCTTGGTAAATTAAACATCCGTATACCCAGTAAAGCTCGGCGTAAGCTGCCGCTATCCGTGCCATTATCATCTTCTAACTATATGCAAAATAGTTTATGATCAGAACGAGAGACGGCTTAAATGATGTGTTTCAGAAGTTTGACGACCTGGACCTATTCAGTGCAAGTGTTCCTTCAGTGAGACGACGCTTATCTCGACAATTTTTCGGTAGAGGTAGAGAAATATAGTCAACGACGAAGTGTCCAAAAAAACATTGATCCATACCATCTCACTTAAAGATCCCCTCGCAAAGTGCGGGAACACTTAAACCAACACTTTCTCACAGTAGCTTCAACACATACATTAAATATAAACGAATCGGAATCTGTACAGTACCTAACACGCCACTTACACAACACTGACATACCTCAACATGATCTGCCCACAGTTACACTCACAGACCTCAATCGCACGTTGAGGTCAATGACAAAGACACGCGGGCCTCTAGATATTTACGACATATTACTGAACATACTCGAGTGTGTATGGCCGGTCGTCGCTGGATTGCTCGTGGAACTCATAAACAACATGTTCACTTGCGGTGTGTATCCCGACGTACTGAAAAGCACTCGAGTGTGTCCAGTATATAAGGGCAAGGGTAAAAAGAGTTCTGTTGACAAATACAGACCAATCACTATCGTGCCAAATATCTCTAAGATTATTGAATCCATCGTGTCAAACTCCTTAATGCATAATTTTGAGACAAATAACTTACTGACGGACAGACAGTTTGCATATAGAAAAAATAGATGTACCACAACAGCTGCTTATCAGGTATACGATTGCGTAACAACGGCGTTGGATTCGAAACAAAAGGCTGCAGGGGTATTCTGCGACTTATCAAAAGCGTTCGATGTAATAAATCACGAGTTGTTATTGAAAAAGATAGGGCATTACGGAATACAGGAAAACACTCAAACATCGTTCTTACATCGTTCCTTAAAGATAGGCGGCTGACGGTTGAGGTCAAAGTGGAGGGCAAAAGCTTGAAATCTGAGGCGGGTGTACTCAGGCACGGAATTCCACATAACAGGGATCTTCGCTTGGGAATACCCTGTTTCTAATATTTGTCAATGACCTCCCTTCCTGTGTAGCCGAAGGTACTAAGGTGCTGTTTGCCGATGACACTACCGTGGTAGTAACCGCTCACACGTACTCACAACTCGAGCAAATAATAACTAACACGTGCAACAGACTCCACGAGTGGTTTTCGGCAAATGGCCTCATTTCATTCAACGTTTCAAAGTCCAACGTTATGTTGTTCAAAACCGAAAACACTGCACACATCCCACTGGTACAGGGTTCGATACCCCGCTGTGACTCTTGCAAGTTCCTCGGATTTACCATTGATGCCAGGCTGAAGTGGAAGGAACACGTAGACAACTTGTGAAAGATTGGGCAGTGCTGTATTTGCGCTGCGAAAACTGAAGCCAATTGTCTCGAGTGACGCACTTCTTCAGATATATTACGCATATTTCTTTTCACTTATGTCGTATGGTATTGTTTTATACGGGAATTCAACAAAGTCGGATAAGGTGTTCAAATTACAAAAACGAGCCCTACGTACATTGGCGGGGGGAAATTCGAGGCAGAGAGAGAACTCTTTAAACAGTACAAGATGATGACTCATTATTCACTATACGTATTTGAAGTAATTATGTTCACGCGTCGAAACATTCACTTGTTTAAGCGAATGAATATGCCTGGCAGAATCACCCGTCAGACGGGGCGATTAATGCCAGTGTCGCGGCGACTCGCGCTGCTCGACAGGAGCCCGCGCGTAATAGGCCCGTCGATGTACGAGCGCCTAGCCGCCACAATTAAAAATGAGACCTCAAACGACATATTTGAGCGCCGACTAAAATAACTTTTATTATCAAATTCGTTGTATTCCGTAAAGGAATACAACGAACAAAGACTAAATTGAAATTGCATTTAAAAATGACATCTAAGTATATTTTTTAGGTTTAAGATGACATTATTATATTATTATTGCATAAGTACTTATTATTTTTTGACTTCTGACAATTTAAATCTAGGATGGCCTAGCTATTATTAATATTCTGACATTGAAATTGTACCATTTATCATTAAGTATTTAAATTGTTCCTATTGTTAGTGTTTTTTGTTTCTCATGTTTGTTTTAATTTAAAATTGGATTTTTATTGACTATTATTTATTATTCTTTACTCTTATACACTCTGACGATCTTTTTGTGAATCCATGCTATTTAAATTTTATGAAATGACATGTAAATTTTCAGAATGAAATAAAATAATCTAAACTAATCTAATAGTTTAGGTAACTCTTTTTAGTCTATTTAGTAATAAGTACTTACGTAATTATGTAGGTGTATCAAGACGACACTCCTGTCAAAAGTAAAAACTTGGGCAACTCTATGACATCTAGGGACGAACCACGGACAACCAATTATGGCGAGGCGATGGCGAGTGACGACATGAGTGACGTCATAGAAACTGTACATCTGTTTAGGCGCGAAAGTTTAAATTGTCAGTTTGTAACAGGAATTTTTGACTATAAATGATAGTATTTTTTTTAAATACTTTTCTACATGCTTTTCTTTCAAATGAAAGCAAAATTGAAAATATTGCATCTTCCCCATTGTGATTATGAAATGGGCAACCTCCTCTCATGGGCCACCAAAAACGTTAAATGTTGATTTGCTGATACGTGGAACATCGGAATAATTTAGAATGGATGGTGAACTATTTCCAGAATGCGGCGCGACGACGGAGGAGGCGGCCGGCGAGGGCGCCGCGCCAGCAGCGCCCCGGGGCGCGTCTGGCCACGCCTTCACGGTTAGTTCACCGTTTCATGTATCTAAGATTAAGCTACTTGACCGAGGAATCATATTAAAACTAAGTAATATCAGGGGCCGCTAAAATCAATTTAGCCTTTAAACGCGGGTGTACCAACTTACAATTATAGACCTATCAACTACTTACAAGTACAGATACTTACAAAAACTTGTCAAACGTTCCATACAGTCAGATTTTTTCAAACACCGCTTACGATCACAGACGGTTTGGTTGGTGTCGGTGGGTTAGGTAGATTCATATTATATGTTGTGTTGATTTGTGTCAAAATGTAGTGGGCATCGTTGTTGTGTTCAGGTGCGGCTAGAGGCGGGCGCGGAGGCGGAGGCGGAGGCGGAGGCGGGCGCGGGCGCGGGCGCGACGGGCCACGCGGCGCGCACGCACTGCACGTGGCCGCTCGCGCACCACGCCGCCGACACCATCGTAAGTACACGCCATCACACTACATATGCGCATCTATAATAATAATAATAATAAATCATTTATTTCAGACAACAGTCCATTCAGCTTGTTAGTTACAATATTTATCTATGCGAACTATGTATTCATACGTATGGTCTAGTATAAGAATGAATATATGGTCATGTATATAATATAATATGCGTCCTCTTGTTTGTGTCAGGTGGAGGAGCGCGCGTGCGCGGTGCGCAGCGACCTGTTCCTGGCGGCGGCGGGGGGCGAGGACAGCCAGTCAGTATCCCTCACCACACCACACCACACCACACCACACCACACCACACCACACACACAACACGTTCCCGACAGTCGCTACTGGTTGCGTACCACACCACCGAACGGGCAGCATGCTCGCTAACCGCGACACGACTGTGCATATAATAATACTACTTGAGATGGCATCCTTCATTTGCATTTGTATCTTTTCGTATTCGAAAAAAATAGGATATTTGGGAATAGTGATTCCAATCGTGACGAATAATAATAATGAACTTTATTTCGGTTTCGGCTCACACACAAATTACGTAATAACCTAAAGCAGTAAAATAACACTTGAGACAGATGTATGCCTACAGCTACAGCGACACTTACTGAATTTTGAACAGGGCTCCCCAAACTAGGCGCAGCCTGTATCCTGGGCAACCAGGATGTTTATTTAAATGACCTTATAATTAGGCCAACAAGTGTGCTGGTAAAATACCTACATCTCTACATTTAAACCACAGAATAAGTAATAGTACTACGTATAGAAGGTTCTCTGTTAACAAATTCCCTGTTTAGGTACGCTAAACGTGCCTAAATGTGGCCATCTCTTTCTATCGCATGCAACGGCTAAACGTGCCTAAATGTGCCCATCTCTTTCTATCGCATGCAACGGCTAAATGTGCCTAAATGTGGCCATCTCTTTCTATCGCATGCAACGGCTAAACGTGCCTAAATGTGGCCATCTCTTTCTATCGCATGCAATGGCTAAACGTGCCTAAATATGACCATCTCTTTCTATCGCATGCAACGGCTAAACGTGCCTAAATATGACCATCTCTTTCTATCGCATGCAACGGCTAAACGTGCCTAAATGTGCCCATCTCTTTCTATCGCATGCAACGGCTAAACGTGCCTAAATGTGCCCATCTCTTTCTATCGCATGCAACGGCTAAATGTGCCTAAATGTGGCCATCTCTTTCTATCGCATGCAACGGCTAAACGTGCCTAAATGTGGCCATCTCTTTCTATCGCATGCAACGGCTAAACGTGCCTAAATATGACCATCTCTTTCTATCGCATGCAACGGCTAAACGTGCCTAAATGTGCCCATCTCTTTCTATCGCATGCAACGGCTAAACGTGCCTAAATGTGGCCATCTCTTTCTATCGCATGCAACGGCTAAACGTGCCTAAATGTGCCCATCGCATGCAACGGCTAAATGTGCCTAAATGTGGCCATCTCTTTCTATCGCATGCAACGGCTAAACGTGCCTAAATATGACCATCTCTTTCTATCGCATGCAACGGCTAAACGTGCCTAAATGTGAACATCTCTTTCTATCGCATGCAACGGCTAAACGTGCCTAAATGTGGCCATCTCTTTCTATCGCATGCAACGGCTAAACGTGCCTAAATATGCCCATCGCATGCAACGGCTAAATGTGCCTAAATGTGGCCATCTCTTTCTATCGCATGCAACGGCTAAACGTGCCTAAATGTGGCCATCTCTTTCTATCGCATGCAACGGCTAAACGTGCCTAAATGTGGCCATCTCTTTCTATCGCATGCAACGGCTAAACGTGCCTAAATGTGGCCATCTCTTTCTATCGCATGCAACGGCTAAACGTGCCTAAATGTGGCCATCTCTTTCTATCGCATGCAACGGCTAAACGTGCCTAAATGTGGCCATCTCTTTCTATCGCATGCAACGGCTAAACGTGCCTAAATGTGGCCATCTCTTTCTATCGCATGCAACGGCTAAACGTGCCTAAATGTGGCCATCTCTTTCTATCGCATGCAACGGCTAAACGTGCCTAAATGTGGCCATCTCTTTCTATCGCATGCAACGCGCTTTTTCGGAGGCGGAGCGGACATAACTCGTTTTGCCTGTGTATCAGAAAGGTTTTAATATTACAAGATTTTTGGATTGAGTTATATACCGATGCTCTTACATTACTACCAAATCTCCTTGCCAATTTACGGTTAATAGTAAGTATAATAGTACATTGTGAGACAAGTGAGATATGTTGATAACTACATCAGAGGCAGAATTGTACACGCGAGCCGCAGGTGAGCGTGATTAAGAGAGCCGAGGATGTAATTATCAAAGCTCACGCGTTTCATACGACGTCAGGTTATAATCACAAAATGACTCGTTGTTCGATACTGAGTTGTTCAATTCAAACACCACCAAAAAAGGTGAAGCTGTTAATCGTGGTATTTCCTATCATAGGTAAGTACTATTTGTCCTAAAATACCTGTTATTAATTAAAAAAAAACAATTTATTTATTGCTCTGTATTATTTTCATCAAAATAGATTATGTCCAACTCTAGTTTTCCATTGCGGCTTTAGTTTGACGAGACACACTTGACGTGCGTTCAAAACCAGCGATGTATAAATAGGCTATTCAAATTGTCGAGTCGCTTCACGGTCGATTTATTCATTTTTCTGTCACTAGTGCTGTACCAGTGTGCTGTACACTGTGATTTTCTTACTCGGTTAAATCGATTATAAAAACAGAGAAATGAAAATTACGTTTTTATATTATTTATTATCTACTCTTGCGTTCCTGACCGATTGACAGACAGCGCACGGCCTAAACCGCTAAAGATATAAGCATGAAATTTGGAACATATATTCTTTACAGTACGTGGACGTGTACTAAGAACGGATTTTTCGAAATTCAACCCTTAAGGGGGTGAAATAGGGGTCGAACCGTTGTATGGGAATCTTTCATTTGGAAAGTTAAAGACTGGAATCTTTGTATGGAGGTTTCTTACTAAAAAACAAAACAAATGATTTAGCGTTGTTATAAAAATTCATCCACTGAGGGGGTCAAATAAGGGTGCAAAGTTTGTATGGGGGAAACATAATTTTTTGAGCTAGAGACTTGAAACTTTGCAGAAATATTACATATTAAAATACAAAAATAAGAATATTATTGTGTTTTAGCAAATACCACCCCTAAGGGGGTTAAACAGGGGTGCAAAGTTATTATGGGAGAAATTTCATTTTTTGAGCTAGAAGCTTGAAACTTTGTAGAAAGATTACTTATGTAAATACAAAATAAAAACCCTTAAGCGTTTTGGAAAAATCCACCCCCACTGGGGTACAAAAGATGTGAAAAAAATAAGACTTTTTCATTTCTCTGTCGGTTCTTATCGATATTTTGAATCGATACAAAATTATTACAACTGCCGCGTGCTAGCCGATGTTGACGAATCGATTTCGCGCGGATTATGTTTCTCGTCACTAAATTACGCTTGTGACGTCAAATTACCTACGCAAAATGTTACACGCTCGGTTCATAATCGGCGCGCACTTTCCTTCTATCTTGATATAGTTCTGTGAAAATATCCTTTTCATAAGATGAAAATTGTATAGGCCTGACAAGTTATTTTCTTTACTTAATTATGGCAACAGGTTATTACTCACATATTGTATGTACATCGCCAAAAATTTCCAGTGGCGTCCATTCTATTTTTCACTTTTCTAGTCACCACGAGTCAACATTTTTGATAATAACCAAACACGCATTATCAATGTTTATTACGTCTGGATCGGATAGGAAGCCACTTGAGTTGAGAACGGAAACTGGATACGTGGTCATATTTGCGTAACCCAATGACAATGTCCTTCTTCCGGTGCTCAGAGCAAAAATGCTATATCTGAACATTCCCGTGAAGATTGTAAACATTGTCTCCAGACTGTTTATGGGTAGGTGTATCAAAGTCCGAGGTGGCAGCACATATTCCAGCCCCCGCACTCTATGGCAAGGACTGCCGCAAGGATCTTTACTTAGTCCTCTCCTATATATGTATATGTCTTTATTTGTATTAATCATACATTGTCGATTATTACATAAAACGATTAAATTAAATAAATAAATAAATACATTTCTGGGTTAGAATGTCGTAAGAATAAAATTAAAATATACAATACAATTCAAATACATTACATTTCTAATGAAGTGTTCGGCTCGACATATTCATTCATCTAGGAAGTCCTTCACAGAGTAGTACCTAAGCCTGTGTTGCGCAATATATTTTAAATTTGTGCGCAAAACTACTTTCGGTGCCTAAAGTTCTGATTGGTTCTGGTATTTTGTTGTAAATTTTAGCACCCATTACACCAAGAGATTTGCCATTTTTGGAGCCTGTGCGCGGGGACGGCCAGCCTGGTTTCCGTCTTGCAAAATAAGAGTTACCTATAGGGAACTCGTCGGGGTTTCTTCTAACATACTTACCGACCTCAAATATGTATAGAGAAGGTACTGTTAAAACTCCAAGATTCGCAAAAAGTAGCCGTGCTGTCTACGAATCACTTTTTTTTGTAATATGAACGGCCGGTCCCTATCAGCTGCCAGGCCCCACAGACGGCCGTACCCTATCAGCTGCCAGGCCCCACAGACGGCCGGTCACTATCAGCTGCCAGGCCCCACAGATCGATTCCACGAATAAGGTGCGTGTGGAAGTAGGCACAGTACGCTATAGCAGGTTCTTTAGCGTTAATGTGTGAGTTAATCGAGATATGGCATAGTAGGCGGAATTCAATTTTGCGCATAATGAATCGATGTGATCACCCCATTGCAAACTGTCATCAAAAGTGAAACCAACATAGCGTGCATGACGTACCGGTTCCACTTGGGCACTGTTCACCATGACGTCCAGTTTAGGCTGCATTTTGCAGGCAAGTGAAAATTGCAAGAGGTTTGTCTTACCTATATTTAATAGCATACCATTCGCCTCAAACCAATGCAGTACTTTACTGACAACTTCGCAGGCGTTACTTTCTAGTTCCCCGTGGTCGCTACCGTGAACGATTGCACAAATGTCATCCGCGTATATTATGAACTTTGCGACATGACTCGTAAACGGCAGGTCGTTCATCAGCAATGCAAACACGTTATTGCCCACACTGGAACCCTGGGGGACAGATCGGTCTCCAATCGAGCTCAGTTCAGATCTTTCACCGTTCACGTCAGTTGATTGGCTACGGCTTGCCAGAAAAGACTTCACTATATCTAGGGTCTTGCCGCGAACACCATAATATTCCAGCTCCTACATTTATACGAGCTTCTAGTTGTGTTGAGATTTGTAGAAGCTATAAATATCTAATAGATGGCGTTACTAGTAGCAATATTTATGTAACACATACGATACGCCACACGTCGCCGACGGAACATTAAAGAAATTATGTACATATCAAAATTAGTTGCCGATAGCTAGATGCCGATATCCTTAGTAGAAACACGCTAACAAGATTTTTCCTGAAATCATGGGGTCAAGTCGCCTTCAAGCTCAAATCAGTACCCAAAAACAAGTAAATACAACCGGGTATTTAATAAAGTGAAGTGAAGTACAGTCAGGTACGGACATTAGTACACAGAGTTGCAAAATTAACCATAGATGTCAAATTAAATCGGGTCAGTAGACTTAGAATGTCACGCTTTTGTTTTGACCACTTTATTAAATCTACGTTAACATCGCCCATAACTAATATATTTGCATCTTCATTCACTATATGACTAAGCAATGAATCCATTTGATGAATAAATATGTCTAAGTTACCCTCTGTATTGGAGCGGTATACGCAAATCACTATTAAATTAATGTCAACAAGTTGTATAGCTGCTATCTCTGCGTGCATTTCAACAGAATAACTACACAAGTCAGGCCTATCTATAACATTTATTCCATGGTGGGAGTACACATACACACCCCGCCGTGTTGTCTTGTACGGCGGCAAAAGTTTGAGCTAAGGACGTAATTATTGATGTTAGTCACTAATAACTCATCATTGACCAACCAATGTTCAGTAAATAGCAGAAGATCGTATTTGATACTACCTTGGAGTAGACTTTCAATCTCAACAGTTTTATTCCGAAGGCATCGCACATTTTGTAGTAGGACATTTATTTGGCATTCGCACGCACTATTGATTCCTTGGGAGTTGTTCGGTGGCCGGCGGCGCAGCGGATACTGAACCGCGCCCGGCGCGGCGGGAGCGGATGAGAAACCAGTTCGCGAATTTCACACCCGGGGGCCACACAGGCGGCGAGCTCAGGCGCTCGAACAGATTCTCAGGTATTCCGATTATAAATGAAGAGTCTATCTGTCTCTTTCCAACAAAGTAGTCGGTGGATCCAGGTCATGTGTATATAACATTATATACACATGACCTGGAACAATCCGTGTCATCGTTTTGCAGTGTATTACAGTATGCTGACGACCTTGTGCTGTACACTTCGGATCAATCCATTGATAAAGCCGCTACCAATATCAATTCAGCCCTCAGCTACCTTAAACACTGGCTCGATGAGCAAGGGCTAACTCGATCACCATCCAAGAGTTGCACAGTGACATTCACCCGCAAAAGGAGTATCCCCAGCTGAAATGTCTTATATGGTCGTGAAAGCATCCCCAGTAGGGAATCAGTCAAATTCCTGGGCGTCATTTTAGATGGTAGAATGTCTGGTGTACCGCACCTTAATTACATTATTGGAAAATGTGAAAAGGGTATCAACATCCTTCGTGCTTTGTCAGGTGTATGCCCCACCATATGCTATACTATGCTATCATACGCAGTCAAATGGACTATGGCTCTTTTATCTTGGAGCCCTTTAATAAGGAGGCCCTCAATAAATTGGATTTAATACAAGCAAAGTGTTTACGGATCATACTAGGTGCCATGAAGTCCTCGAAGAAGAAAGAACGCCATCCAGATTGAGTGCGTGAACCCCCTCTTTCTCTACATAGACAGTATTTGGCCGATAGGTTTGTCATTAGGGCAAGCGCCTGCTCCGGTCACCTGCTGCTTCCTCGTCTGCGGTCTCTTGCTCTGGAAGTTGCTGAAAACAAATATTGGAACCATAAAGAATTTCCAAAAATAATAATTAGTTTTTCGAAATTAAATAATGTAAACACCATTTTATACAGATCACAACATAACCCCCTATTTGAATGCAGTTTTGAAGCTATAACTTACTCCCCAAAGGTAGTTCTGGATTTTGGCATATTTAAAGATGACCCAGGAGCCAATAATAAATTCACTAAACTCCTGGAAAAGTGGCCAGAACATTTACCTGTATGTTCGCTACTAGCCCGGGCTTGCAAGATTCTACTCGGTTGATGCCAGGGCTAGGCCCGACGAGTTCCTGACCCGAATAGAGGCCTGGACTAGAACGACCGGTATAACCCCGCTAAGCTATAGCTTCCAAGAAGCGTGGCATACCGAAGATGCGCCAGGTATCGGTCCGGTACAAAACAAAACGTGCTTTTACCTTGATGGAAGCTTCATCCGCCGTTGTACAGGGCGGCTTCGATATGTGTATCTGAATGTATGAGTGTATGGGTGTGTGTGTGTGTGTCGAGGCCGTCGCGTGTCCTGGTGAACACTTCCTGGCTCCTGGATGATAGCCCACTAATTTATCACTTCAGGCTCCAAACACTGGCAGGCAAAAACAAAACTCCTCGATATGAGTGCCTGGTCTCAATTATGAACTGATTCCCATTAACATAACTCAATGTCCCGAATTCTTTCTCAAAAATCAAATACAAATCAAAGAATGGTTGCTCAAACCGACACGGTCTAATTCTAGGTTATACGAACTAAAAATGGCAGACGTCAAACGTCAATAGTGACGTGTCTTTTTCTTCCCTGATTGTCAACCGAGTGATACCCGCGGTAAAAGACCGGTCCCGAACAATCCCCCGCTCCAGGCAGAGGAGCTCTGTCTGCTAATAAATGGGCAGGCGGGCTAAGCTCGCTACAGCTCGCTTCAAAACCGAATCTCCGACCATAACCTCCGCAACCCTGGGGACCCCGTCAGACCCATACAACAAATTTACAATGCGTCCACGACGCCAATACAAAGGTAATAAATTAGATTCCTTAACTAGTACAAGATCTCCAACGTGAGGAGGATCAGTTTTGTCAGTCCACTTAACGCGCTGCTGCAAGATGTGCAAATATTCTAGCGACCAACGATGCCAGAAGCTTTGGGTCATCTGCTGTAACAACTCAAACCGACTTAAGCGTGATGATTTTACCTCCCTGAAGGGGTACTCCGGCAGCGCGGTAAGGGGCTGGCCAATCAAAAAATGACCAGGAGTCAATGCTTCCAGGTCATTTGGGTCCGACGAGACAGGGCAGAGAGGGCGCGAGTTGAGGACAGCCTCAATTTTACAAAATACCGTAGCAAGTTCCTCGAACGTTAAAATCGTTTCACCAATAACTCGGCGGAGATGCGTTTTTGTAACTTTTACAACAGCCTCAAAAATACCACCCCAATGTGGGCAAACAGGGGGATCAAATTGCCACTTAATGCCCATTCGAGACATTGCAAATCTTAAATTATCCTTATCACTATTCAAATAATTAATTCATAATTCATAATTCGTTTATTACAAATTTCATTCAAGTAACGGTCAGTGCCTTTATAATTGGTGCCGTTATCAGAGCGGATCAGAGATGGCAGTCCCCGGCGGGATACAAATCTACCTAGCGTCGCAAGAAACGCTTCCGTGCTGAGGGCACTTACCAGTTCCAAGTGAACTGCCTTGGAGGCCAGACAGACAAACACACACAAGTACGCTTTGACAGATCGAGCGTTGCGAAGCTGCGAGGTCTTTACCAAAAAGGGGCCGGCAAAGTCCGTGCCCACACAAGCAAATGGTCGACTCTCCGAGACTCTGTCGGAGGGCAGATCCCCCATCATGGGCTGCGTGGGGGTGGCCGTCAAACGATAGCACGGCATACATCTGAAGATAATGCCGCGAATAGTGCGTCTGGCAGACAAAATCGAAAATTCACGCTGCAAAATGGCTACAAGGGCATTGCAGCCTGCGTGAGCGTTAGCAACGTGTCGATCAGACACCAACAAACTGACCAAAGTCCCCCCTTTGGGGAGCAACAAAGGATGGCGAGCTCCATAGGGCAAGTTCGAGTTTCGAAGTCGTCCGCCGACTCGAAGCAAACCCGATGCGTCTAGAAATGGATTCAGACGAGCGATCGAACCCTTAATTCTCGATCCTCCTTTAAGCGCGTCAATAATCGGTTCGAAGTGCTCCACTTGCACCACACGAACCCAAAATAGCAGGGCCTCTTGGCGTTCCAAGGGCGACAAGGCCAATTCCGTGGTCAATGCCCTCTGAGCTGGGTTCCGTGCGTGGAGCAGGAAACGTCGGATCCGCGCGGTAACCCCAATCAATTTCGACAGAGAGCTGTACCTCTCCAACAGAGGATTCAAGTCGTAGACAGGTTGCGTTTCCATAACGCCCACACGTAAACCTGGCAACGCCTCTGGAGAAGAGAACCGATTCTGGGGCCAAGATGCCGCAGGATGCGACAACCAATCTGGTCCCCACCACAGGGAATGGTTTACAAGTACCGGAGCCTCGCAGCCTCGCGAAGCGCAGTCAGCGGGGTTCAGTTCCCCTGGAACATGTCGCCAAATCAGCGGGGTCGCTGAACTCTGGATCTGTGAAATCCGATTCGCAACAAAAACCTCTAAATTATGCACGGAGGTGCGAAGCCAACAAAGAACGATCTCACTATCAGTCCACGCAAAAACATCTGAAATCTCCACGGTACGACCCAAAGTATCACAAACATGATTGAGGAGCCTCGTAAGGAGGGCTGCTCCCGACAATTCCAACTTAGGAATAGTTAACCTAGTCCTGATAGGAGCCACCTTACTCTTGGCCATTATCAAATGTAGTCCCACATGACCGGATAGGCTAATAGTCCGCAAGAATACCACGGCCGCGTACCCTCGTTCAGACGCGTCACAAAACCCGTGGAGGCTAACTTTACACTTGCCGGATGGCAGAAAGAGTCTGGGCAAGGAAATCCGGTTCACGTCCGGAAGTGAGTAAACAATCGAACACCATTCGGTTAGCAAGTCTCCCTGAAGAGGTTCGTCCCACGTAACTTCCGCAATCCACAGCTTCTGCAAAAAACACTTAGCCAGAAAAATGACAGGTGTGATCCATCCATTAGGATCGAAGTTCCGAGCAACAGTCGACAAGACCGAACGCTTCGTCCAGGTCTTAGGGGGGTCCAATTTAACCCGATAAGTGAAGACATCCTGGACGGGCTGGTACTGTATGCCAAGGACCGCAATCAAGTTAGGGTTGTCCGCATCTTCGAACAAGAGAGGATCCTGCTGATGTTCCACCGGAAGATCTCGCAACAAATCAGGGCAATTTGACAACCACTTACGCAGTTCGTACCCACCTGACTTCAGGATCGCAATCAACTCATCCCGTAAAATCAAAGCCTCCGTAGCAGTGGAAGCCCCAGTGCAAACATCATCAACATATACTGAATCTTCCAAGATGGCCGCTGCACGGGGGTAGTTCAATCGCTCCCGATGAGCCAACTCCAACAAAGTCCGGATGGCAATATACGGACTGGAGGTAAGACCGTACGTGGTAGTGTTCAACTCGTACACTCGCATAGGATCACAAGGTCGCTCACGCCACAAAATCATCTGATAACGCCGGTCATCTCGGTGAACAACCGATTGGCGGAACATCATTCGGATGTCAGCCACAAAAACAATTTGATGACGGCGGAAGTTGGTGAGGATATCCGAAATTTCCCGGTGCAGTTTGGGACCGGAGTGCAAACACTGGTTCAAGGAAACCCCATTTGACGTGGGGGCCGAACCGTCAAAAACCACCCGAATTTTGCCCCCAGGCGTCTTCAAAACCGCATGGTGGGGCAAAAAATAGTGCTCGAGCGAACGCCAATCAATAGTCGAGCGTGACATATGTCCCAAAGCCTCATACTCGCGCATAAACTCAATGTACTTAGCACGGAGATCTGAATCCCTCTTCATTCGGCGCTCCATGGACAACAACCTTTTTTCCGCTAGGGCATGAGACTGACCGAGAGGGGGGCGTGCAGCCCTAAAAGGCAACCGAGTAACAAAGCGACCATCAGCGAGGCGACCCGTATTATTCTGATACGACAATTCGCATTCTTGTTCCGCTGGATCGACTCTGGGAGCCTTGGGGGGCTCCTCGACCTCCCAGAAACGCTGGACGGCGTCCGAGAGCGAGAGCCCTACGGTAACAATTTCATTTTCAACCCGTGGGACCAAGCCCCTCAACACGGGTCCAAAAAAGGTGTAACCAAAAATGGTTTGCAAAGCCATCAAACCGCAGGGTTGTAAAACCCGCTTGTCCCCGGACAAGATCAAACCTAAAACATCAACACCCAAGAGCAGGTCTATAGGTCCTGGAACAAACCATTGGGGGTCAGCGGGGGTCAACTCTGACGTCAATTTCACCGCGGTAGGGGATATAACCACCTGCGGGTTGCTGCCCAAAATATCGTTCAACACAACCGCTTTGGCCACAACGGCTGGCCCACAATTGACAGTTGAAAAACAAACATTAATTTCCCCCATGGAACCCTGCACCTGAAGGCCACCTATTCCGTGGATGACGGAGGGGCGGGGTCTACATGGGAGGCCCAATCTCTCCACCAAATAAGACGACGCAAGACAGCCCTGGGCACCCGAATCCAAAAGGGCACGAACTAACAAGGACTTCCCCGTCGGGCCCCAGACCCTGACACAAACGGTTGGCAAGAGTACTGTTTCAGGGTGGGCGGCTGTGGTGGAGGAGCGGGCGGCAGCTACCTATTGGAGGCGACCCTCATCGGGCCGCCAACAACCCTCATAGGCGCCGTCCTGTTGTGCTGGCACCGCCCAATTGGACCGCACCAGGTACTGGTCCGCCGGAACCTCAGGGCAGCGACCCGGGCGCGCCCAGGTCGACGCGTAGTACTCGGAGCGGCGTCCAACTTGGGGCGGGCGGCGTTCCAACCGCGGTCGTTCGCACAACGGTGGTGAGAAGCTCCGAGGCGGGGAGCTGCGCTGAGCAGCAGCGAACCTGGCCTGTGGACGAGGAGATGGGGGAGGGGTACCCCCGCCCGTGGACGGCGAGCCCCGACGAGACTCCCTTTGGGGGTAATGGGGAAGCGGGCCCCCGCCCGTGGGGGAACGTCCCGCACCATCCAACCGATTACCACCATTTTGGTTGGCGCACAACACCAGGTGGTGTTTCCCCTGGCACTGCGGGCACGGTTCAGGCCGTGGGCAATCCCGCTGCAAATGCTGCCCCAAACAGGAGTAGCACCACCGGCGATCATTCGCGATACCGCGCCGATCCTTCACCCTCTTGTGCAGGAACCTGGGGCATGCTGCAACCAAATGGCCATCATCCGTGCAATACACGCACCTTGGGGGCGCGTGGGCCGTCGCGTATCGGAGGGGCGGGCGGCGTGGCTCTACCACCCCTGGCTTAGGGGGGCGAGCAGCCACACGCCGCTGTTCCCGTGGAGGTCCCGCCGAGGGTCCCGAGGGGCCTTCAATCCCGGCGTTGTCCACCAACCGACACTCCTCCTCCAGAAAGGAGACAAGGTCCGCAAAACGTGGCAATTGTGTGGCACTGCCCCCACCGTGCTTGTACTCAAAACGGAGCTTCAAGTCCGTGGGCAACCGTGACAAAACTATATGCAAGAGCATGAACGACCATTCATCCACCGGCAGGCCAAGCCGTCGTAAAGCATTCAAGGCCACCATCACGGGATTCACCAAATCCCTCCGCAACGTGGCAACCCCATAAATGTGAGGAAGCGCCAAAATTTGTGCCACATGGGTGTCTGCCAAACGCCTAATGTTGGCATATCGTTTCTCCAAAAGGTCCTGGGCTGTGGGGTAATTTTGGTCGGTGACCGCAAGATGTGAGACTAACTCCAGTGCCTCTCCATTCAAGGTGGAGAAAAGATATGCCAACTTTTGGCTCGGTGCCAAGTCCGTCCTGGCGTCCACCAGACTTGAAAACAAGTCGTGGTAGGCGGTCCAACATTTTAAGTCCCCGTCAAAATGGGGCAAATCCAGGGTTGGCAAACGTCCTAGGAGAGCCAGGGGTGGCGGTGATCGCGTCTCCGCCGTCAAAGGACCCCGCTGCACCTTGTGCGCAGCCTGAACCAGCTCATCATGCAAGTCATAAAATTGTGTGATGTCTGCCTCCACCGAATCATCAATCTTTTCGTCCAACGCCAAAAGCGCTGCATAAGCACTCTGAACTGCCGCACTTCGGTCCGGTAGCTCAGCCGATCGCTTCAGCAAAGCGTCGGTCCGGTCGGGTCTACTTATCAAATGCACCGCAGAAGACAGCCATCTCAGCTCCGCCCTAATCTTGGCTGTCCACTTTGCCATGGCTGTAGCCAGCAACAACAAACACTCACAAACAAACGCAAGTCCAATCGACTTCTAATTAAAATGTTCAACAATGCAAAACAAAAACAATATAAACTAAAATTATTTGACACAAGGAACCCTGCAAAATGTTACTTGTTGAACCCTAAATCAAGTAATATTTATAATGAGAATTAAATTATTTCCCCTTCTGAACAATATTCACTTCTCAGGGAACCCCAAAATATTCCAAACCTGTATGTTCCCAACGCACAAAACAATTAATCCAAATAATTTTAGTCAATGCAAATTATTTTTAATTACTAATTTATATGGCTTGCCAAGGAACCCCTCAGAATATTACTTATTCTCTGAGTGAACTCTAATTTATAACTGCTGAACTAAGCCAAACAAACAATGTCAAACAACCAGGGGCAAACTTCAAATAATTGTAATCCCAATCAATACTGATATATATCAAATGGGTCTCAAATCAATACCCATATATTCACACCGAGCAATCCTGAGATATACACTCGCGGTCAAAGAAACCGGGTCAGTGACGAAAACCTCAATATTTTGTAAATCGTTGGTCGTATCTGCATGAAACTAACTCTGTTTTATAGAGAATTTAATATCCTTCTAAATCCAACCTTCAATGTTCTACGTAGTAACTGGAAAAAGGTTTAATTGAAAAAAAAACCAATTAGGTACTTATTTGAAATTGCGTTCGTTTTACTTTTGCTTGTTTTTAAGCAATTTTTTTCAATCTGTCAAAGAACTATGATAAAAGGCTGTCATTGTTTTATTTTGTGGTCATTCTTGAATGTCTATCATGCCGCTAACACGAGATGAATGTACTCGTATCATCACTATGTTAGAAGAAGGAAGAAGTCAGAGGTATACAGCGAGAAGAACAGGTGTGTCACTTTCTACAGTGCAGTCCTCCAACGTTACCTACAAACTGGGCAGAACCTTAGAAGACCAGGAACTGGCAAAACAAGATGTACTACAGCTAGAGAAGATCGATTTATTGTTACAACCATGCTCCGAAATCGGCACCTCACAGCAGTTGAAGTGAAAAATCAGCTTTTAGAGACCCGAAGGGACGGCATCAGCGAGCGGACTGTCAGGCGGCGGCTCAAAGAAGCAAATTTGACCCCACATAGGCCGGCCAATGGCCCAAAACTTGAAAGAATACATCGAACAGCAAGACGACTTTATGCCCGCGATCACAGATACTGGGGTGACGAAGATTGGGCAAGAATTTTGTTTTCCGATGAATCCAGATTTATGCTCTATGCAAATGACGGGCGGCAAAGAGTTTACAGACGGCCTCGTGAACGTTTTATTCCAGCATGTTTTGAGGAAAAAGTGGCGTTCGGCGGTGGGTCAGTCATGGTTTGGGCTGGAATCTCTTCAGAGAGCCGCTCGGAGTTAGTTTTAATAGAAAATGGATCATTAACGAGTGCCAGATATGTAGAAGAGATTCTTAATGAGCATGTCGGCCCATACTTAATTAATATGGGTGGAAATTCTATGTTTATGCATGACAACGCCAGGCCACACACAGCTCAAATTGTCAGAGATTATTTTTTGGAGGTTGGTATCAACTGTATGAACTGGCCCTCGAGGAGTCCGGACTTAAATCCGATTGAGCATGTATGGGACGAGCTTGGGAGGCGTGTAAGAGCTCGAAACCCCGCCCCAGCTACACTTAGAGACCTGAAACAGGCGTTAGTGGAAGAATGGGACAATATCCCGCAAGAACGCATAAAGAACTTAATAAACAGCATGCCGAATCGTCTAGAAGCTGTAAGAAGAGCCCGAGGAGGCAATACGAAGTATTAATTTTTATTTTTTGTGTTGTATGTGAAGTACCTACTGCTTATTTTTGTACGTAAAATTGGTTGATTTTTTGTTTCCTATGTAATTTTATTAAACAAAAGAATTACGATTCCACCATTTGATGTTATTTAATTCAGTATAAAATTATCTACAATATGCAGTTTAATTCATGTCCCTAGCTTTATTATTTTAGGAGATATTACAGATTTTCGTACTGACCCGGTTTCTTTGACCGCGAGTGTAGTTCAAATTATTATCTAAACAAGCAATATCAATTTCCTATGTGTTTAGTATATACCTAAGAATTGAATTTGAGATTGCTATCTAGTTTCAACAATGGTTAAGCTCAAAAACGTTTTTTCCACAAATATCAAAATAATACTGTGAACCAGTCAAAGATACCTATTGACACAGCCAGAGGCGTTTCAAAGAACCACGCCCTTGCTACCAAAATGTTCGCTACTAGCCCGGGCTTGCAAGATTCTACTCGGTTGATGCCAGGGCTGGGCCCGACGAGTTCCTGACCCGAATAGAGGCCTGGACTAGGACGACCGGTATAACCCCGCTAAGCTATAGCTTCCAAGAAGCGTGGCATACCGAAGATGCGCCAGGTATCGGTCCGGTACAAAACAAAACGTGCTTTTACCTTGATGGAAGCTTCATCCGCCGTTGTACAGGGCGGCTTCGATATGTGTATCTGAATGTATGAGTGTATGGGTGTGTGTGTGTGTGTCGAGGCCGTCGCGTGTCCTGGTGAACACTTCCTGGCTCCTGGATGATAGCCCACTAATTTATCACTTCAGGCTCCAAACACTGGCAGGCAAAAACAAAACTCCTCGATATGAGTGCCTGGTCTCAATTATGAACTGATTCCAATTAACATAACTCAATGTCCCGAATTCTTTCTCAAAAATCAAATACAAATCAAAGAATGGTTGCTCAAACCAACACGGTCAAATTCTAGGTTATACGAACTAAAAATGGCAGACGTCAAACGTCAAAAGTGACGTGTCTTTTTCTTCCCTTATTGTCAACCGAGTGATACCCGCGGTAAAAGACCGGTCCCGAACACTGTATTTACTGACTCCTCCAAGATGGATCCTGCAAGGTGTGTTGGAGCAGCAGTATGGATCCCAAAATATAACATTGTGCTATCTCTGAAATGTCCTGCACAATCTTCCATATTCACTGGAGAGTCGGTTGCAATCCTGGAAGCAGTATCATATTTAGAATCACGTCACATATCAAAAGCACTTATTTTCACTGACAGCAGGAGCTGCTTGCAAGCCTTAGCGAGCAATCAGTTTAAGGCCCAAAATAAGTCCCCTCTAATCCTGGGCATTAAAGAAAAACTTTTCCAATGTGAGACCCAGGGCCTTGATATTGTTCTCGGGTGAATCCCTAGCCTTTGTGGCATCTCTGGCAATGAATGCAAAACAGGCAATTGAGACAGGCACACAACTCCATAACGTATCTTCCTCCACAAAGTATATTCTTCTGACCTACTGACCTGTGCTCAAACCAGCTTGTCTGACTCGTGGCAAAACTGGTGGGATGCATCTAGACAACATACAGGATGCTATTACGTTGGCATTGAACCTTTCATTCGCTCCAAACCTTGGTATTTTAATTTCCGGAGTGCCCCCAAGTGGGGTACATCAACCATCCGCCGCCTTCAACTCGGTCATAACTGCACTCCGGTGTTCCTCGCCAAGATCAGGGTGCGGGATAACTCTTTGTGTGAATGTGGGCTCGATGAAGGTTCGTTGGATCACATATTTTTCAACTGTCTTTAGTTTACTGGTTTAGTTACTCAATGTACGACGTATTACCAAAGAAAATCCCACGTCCTATAAATTTCTACTCGCTTCTCTGTTCAATGGACTCTCCCATAACTGCTATTCTTTTGAAATATATTCAAGTACATAACATTAGACTTTAAAAGCACTAAGCATTGTGCATGTAATTTCTACTTCTAGTCGACATTGTAATATATTTCTAATGATACATTTTCCACTACATCCGTCATGATGGCATGATTAACATTGTCATCCACTTTCCCGCTCTTTTTTCATAACGTTTGTAAATGTCATGTGATTGTCTGTGATGTCCATAATTTTTATTTGTTTTGGGTTTCCGGACTGATCCTTCCCCAAAAACGGTCAAAATTAAACCGGTGTTGGTTTCCACAGGCAGCTGATGAGTGGCGTGACGGCGGGCGCGGGCGCGGGCGCGGAGGCGACGCTGGAGGCCGCGTCGCCGTTGCCGCCGCTCGGGCTGCTCGACCTCATGCAGGTACCGTCACACCACACGAGCGAGGGCGCGGGCGCGGTAGCGGAGGCGGCGCTGGAGGCCGCGTCGCCGCTGCCGCCGCTCGGGCTGCTCGACCTCATGCAGGTACCGTCACACCACACGAGCGAGGGCGCGGGCGCGGTAGCGGAGGCGGCGCTGGAGGCCGCGTCGCCGCTGCCGCCGCTCGGGCTGCACGACCTCATGCAGGTACCGTCACACCACACGATCGAGGGCGCGGGCGCGGGAGCGGAGGCGGCGCTGGAGGCCGCGTCGCCGTTGCCGCCGCTCGGGCTGCTCGACCTCATGCAGGTGCCGTCACACCACACGAGCGAGGGCGCGGGCGCGGTAGCGGAGGCGGCGCTGGAGGCCGCGTCGCCGCTGCCGCCGCTCGGGCTGCTCGACCTCATGCAGGTACCGTCACACCACACGAGCGAGGGCGCGGGAGCGGAGGCGGCGCTGGAGGCCGCGTCGCCGCTGCCGCCGCTCGGGCTGCTCGACCTCATGCAGGTACCGTCACACCACACGAGCGAGGGCGCGGGCGCGGGAGCGGAGGCGGCGCTAGAGGCCGCATCGCCGCTGCCGCCGCTCGAGGCCGCGTCGCCGCTCGGGCTGCTCGACCTCATGCAGGTACCGTCACACCACACGAGCGCGGGCGGGGGAGCGGAAGCGGAGGCGGCGCTGGAGGCCGCGTCGCCGCTGCCGCCGCTCGGGCTGCTCGACCTCATGCAGGTACCGTCACACCACACGAGCGAGGGCGCGGGCGCGGGAGCGGAGGCGGCGCTGGAGGCCGCGTCGCCGCTGCCGCCGCTCGGGCTGCTCGACCTCATGCAGGTGCCGTCACACCACACGAGCGAGGGCGCGGGCGCGGGAGCGGAGGCGGCGCTGGAGGCCGCATCGCCGCTGCCACCGCTCGAGGCCGCGTCGCCGCTCGGGCTGCTCGACCTCATGCAGGTACCGTCACACCACACGAGCGCGGGCGGGGGAGCGGGAGCGGGCGCGGAGGCGGCGCTAGAGGCCGCATCGCCGCTGCCGCCGCTCGAGGCCGCGTCGCCGCTCGGGCTGCTCGACCTCATGCAGGTACCGTCACACCACACGAGCGCGTGCGGGGGAGCGGAAGCGGGAGCGGAAGCGGGCGCGGAGGCGGGCGCGGAGGCGGCGCTAGAGGCCGCATCGCCGCTGCCGCCGCTCGAGGCCGCGTCGCCGCTCGACCTCATGCAGGTACCGTCACACCACACGAGCGCGGGCGGGGGAGTGGAAGCGGGAGCAGAAGCGGGTGCGGAGGCGGCGCTAGAGGCCGCATCGCCGCTCGAGGCCGCGTCGCCGCTCGGGCTGCTCGACCTCATGCAGGTACCGTCACACCACACGAGCGCGGGCGGGGGAGCGGAAGCGGGAGCGGAAGCGGGCGCGGAGGCGGCGCTAGAGGCCGCATCGCCGCTGCCGCCGCTCGAGGCCGCGTCGCCGCTCGGGCTGCTCGACCTCATGCAGGTACCGTCACACCACACGAGCGCGGGCGGGGGGCGGAAGCGGGTTCGTAAGCGGGCGCGGAAGCGGCGCTAGAGGCCGCATCGCCGCTGCCGCCGCTCGAGGCCGCGTCGACGCTCGGGCTGCTCGACCTCATGCAGGTACCGTCACACCACACGAGCGCGGGCGGGGGAGCGGAAGCGGGCGCGGAGGCGGCGCTAGAGGCCGCATCGCCGCTGCCGCCGCTCGAGGCCGCGTCGCCGCTCAGGCTGCTCGACCTCATGCAGGTACCGTCACACCACACGAGCGCGGGCGGGGGGCGGAAGCGGGCGCGTAAGCGGGCGCGGAGGCGGCGCTAGAGGCCGCATCGCCGCTGCCGCCGCTCGAGGCCGCGTCGCCGCTCGGGCTGCTCGACCTCATGCAGGTACCGTCACACCACACGAGCGCGGGCGGGGGAGCGGAAGCGGGCGCGGAGGCGGCGCTAGAGGCCGCATCGCCGCTGCCGCCGCTCGAGGCCGCGTCGCCGCTCGGGCTGCTCGACCTCATGCAGGTACCGTCACACCACACGAGCGGGGACGGGGAAGCGGGAGCGGAAGCGGGCGCGGAGGCGGCGCTAGAGGCCGCATCGCCGCTGCCGTCGCTGGAGGCCGCGTCACCGCTCGGGCTGCTCGACCTCATGCAGGTACCGTCACACCACACGAGCGCGGGCGGGGGAGCGGAAGCGGGAGCGGAAGCAGGCGCGGAGGCGGCGCTAGAGGCCGCATCGCCGCTGCCGCCGCTCGAGGCCGCGTCGCCGCTCGGGCTGCTCGACCTCATGCAGGTACCGTCACACCACACGAGCGCGGGCGGGGGAGCGGAAGCGGGAGCGGAAGCGGGCGCGGAGGCGGCGCTAGAGGCCGCATCGCCGCTGCCGCCGCTCGAGGCCGCGTTGCCGCTCGGGCTGCTCGACCTCATGCAGGTACCGTCACACCACACGAGCGCGGGCGGGGAGCGGAAGCGGGAGCGGAAGCGGGCGCGGAGGCGGCGCTAGAGGCCGCATCGCCGCTGCCGCCGCTCGAGGCCGCGTCGCCGCTCGGGCTGCTCGACCTCATGCAGGTACCGTCACACCACACGAGCGCGGGCGGGGGGCGGAAGCGGGTTCGTAAGCGGGCGCGGAAGCGGCGCTAGAGGCCGCATCGCCGCTGCCGCCGCTCGAGGCCGCGTCGACGCTCGGGCTGCTCGACCTCATGCTCATCTTTTACGCCGTCTCCGCTCCTAGCCGTATTCTCTGCGGACGCGGATGTTGAATTTATAATGGAAACTTTCAAACAATAAGTAATGGATACTCTCTTAGTTTCAAGCAACTTCCGATGCGGTATATGTTACGCATTTGTTTTTCTTTTCATATCCGAATCGAATATTAAGAATAAAAAGTAACAATAACGTCTCAGATTCCTTTTTTATCTAGCCTTTTAGAGTCAAATTTAGCTTACCTGTGAAATGTTATTCCGTCGGTTGTGAAATAAGACGTTCGGGAGTTTTTCCCACACCACTTCACACAGCAATATCTAATTTTTGTAGCGCAAAACAATTTGAATTTGTTCCTTGTTTGACGCACGTCTAGATCGCGCAACTGACAACATGGCGTGGGGAAGCGGGGGGCTATCATTGCTAGAGCATATATATGGTGTGCTCGTATCGTATCTTGGTGATAGGAGTGGTGACTCTATCTATAGGAGGTTATCTGTGGCAGTGTGTTACATTAAGCATTTGAGAATTGTGATGGTAAAACATAAGATTTTTATAATGAACTACAAATTGCCAAAGCAATCTGCCTCGGAGGCAATATAGAGAGAAGATATGTGGGTTCGATCCGCTGGGTTGCGAATATTTTTCATTTTGTTGATCTTTGTTGATTATTAAATAAAATGCATCTTAAAATTAAAAATTAAAATTAAATCAAAAGCGTTTATTTTAGACCCAAAACGATCCATAGTGGGTTAGTATCAATATCATCTTACATACTATGTTAATTAAATAAAACAGACAAAAAGAAAGAAATCCAGAAAAAAATTCTTAAAACTAATTGTTATTATTTGGCCTTCCCTATAACACACACACACACACTCTACACTGGACTGGACGACGCAGCGGAGCCACACTGTCTCGTCGTCTAAATAATAATTCATCATCATCATCATCATATCAGCCGAAACACGTCCACTGCTGGACATAGGCCTCCCCCAAAGAGTGCCAAAGTGACCGGTCCTGCTCCAAATAATAATTAGTTTGTTAATATTATATCGTATGTATGTTAGTCTGTAAGGTATTTGTATTTGGTGCCTTAGTTGTCTGAAATAAATGTTTTATTATTATCATTATAACAACCTCCATCCAATACTTAGAATAGAATAACATTTATTCATGACAACGACACATACACGCACATCAATCAAAAAACAAAATAGAAGACAACATTGCCACGAAACGGTTCCATCTCAGCGTTACTTAGCGAGCGGACAGTCCAATCGCTCTGCCAACTCCTTCAGGAGGCTGTTGCTGCTACTTTGCACTCTCCTTATCAACGAGGCTATTCTTTTACGCCTTAAAATGTTTAGATAGGGCTCAAACTAGTAGATTTGTCTAGTACTGGTAGTTGTATTATGGAAAAAAGCTTAGAATAATGATGGTGTGTTTGCAGGAGGAGTTGTTGTACACGGACGCGGTGGACGAGTCCTCCTTCCAGGTGCTGCTGCTCAGCGAGGAGCTCGGCTAGCGAGCTGTGCTGTGCGCACAGCTCGGCTCGCCCAACGACACAGCCCACAGAATATAACTATCTACCCGAGCAGATTCAAAGTCCTCAGGTGCGCTAATGCTAATGCGCAGAAATGAAAATCGATAAAATCGGGAAAAAATTATGTTAACAAAATATTTTAGGGCGATCCAGGCGCGAACCGAGGACAGTGGCCTAGAATGATTTACTCGTGCATCCTACACGTAGGAGGCCGAGCCTGCCTCGGGCCGGGCCGGCTCATGTAATGTATGGGTATACTGACACACTCGTTGATTAAATTTAGCAAAATTTATATGGGTGCGTGCGAGGGCGCGCGTCCGATGATCTTTCGGTGCAATATTTTAGTTATTAATTTTTACACTTAACCAGTCAATTGTATGGATAAGGAGGCGGCGTGTACATAGTAATTATAATGTAGCATTTATCATTCATTCTCAATAACTTCCTGCTCCTTAAAATAATTCATAATTAAGAATTTACAATGCGAACTACGACTGACAGAAGTGCAGCTTTTGCGTTCCATACACGAGCCCCGTGAAGCGGCGAATTGAAGATCATCTTATGAATAATAGGCTAAAAAAATATTTGTATATTTTAAATTGTTCGTATAGATTCGATAGTCAACTAGTATTTTTATTTCCTCAAAATAATATCGCTTTATATGCAAATTTGAACTATACATATCCGCGCCGAAAAGGCAGCCGCCATTATCCTGACGTCATAAGCGCAGATACATAGAAACGTCAATGTGCATACTGCATGTCCTTTAGGGTGGTTTTCCACTTGTCCATGTGTATTTGCGTCTCACATTTTACTTAAAGAGTCAGTGAGACGCAATGAACATAGGACAAAGATCTCGGACAAGTGAAATACCACCCTTAACCATAGTCCTGCTATACAGACGTCACTCACGAGAAAATACGGCGGTCGGCGTTTTCGGCCACGTGACATACAGATAATAAAACTACGATTTTTAATTAAAAATAAATCTTATGCAACAAAATAGTGTTCTACTACGAATTTCTTATGGTAAATACAATATAAAAAAATACTTCGATAATTGAATTTTGATAGATGAAAATACCATATGCTGCCATACTAGTACAGTGGACGACTGGGCGTTGTTTGAAATGAGCATTCGGAGTTTCGTAGCTTGTCCTCCCCGGCTCGAGGGACGGGGGCCGGGGGACGGGGGACGGGCACTGGCGGCCGCCGCTGGAGCAGGGACGAGATAACTACACTGCCTCCTAGTCGCGGACACAAGACGCAGATGCTATCGATCAATTATATTGCGGCGGTCAATTATGTCGGAACAGAATGTTATTTTTAAAATGTATAGATTTTTATTCTCACAGGCGTAGGAGCGCGTTTAAATATATTTTCGGTTCGATGTAAAGGAGTGAGAATGCGTATTACGGTCTCGTTTACCCCGCGACGCGAGGGACACGCGGTCACGTCGCACAGGATGGCAGGACGCCAAGGGGCGCTGTAGGTGAAGCTGGGTACGAGCTACGAGTTAGAGCGGCTCGGCCTGAGGCATGCAGCATGTTCGCCCCGCGCGGCGAGCTGCTCGCGGCCCCATTTGGTGCACATACACATACACATACACATGCGCGGGCGAGGCAGCGCGCGAGCGGCGAGCCTACATTGTGCGTCGTTCAAAATGGCGTCGGACACGATGACAGCCGCGGCTGCGTTTATCGTAATTCACCGAATTTTTAACAAAAAGAAGAGGAAATCGCCTCGGTGGTGGATGAAACAGTTGTACATAAATCGTAATTCATGTGGTAAGAAATAGAGCAAAATAGGTGAGCCGTGCGTGCCCCAACCCGAGGCTGCTCAAATTCGTACGCACCTTAACAACGAAATGATCTCGAGAAATGCCTTTTAACTGTAGGTGTAGGACTCGTAGTGTAGCGGCACGAGGGCTCGTCGAGGTTTTACCCAGTGAAGACGAACACGTTACTGATTCGTAAGTATACGGGAAATGATGTAGGTATCGTTAGAAAGGAGGCGGCGCGCGGTCGCGACTGCGGTGCCGGGCACTACACACACTCGCGCTCGGGCCCGCGGCCCGCAGTGTCCGTCATGTTGAAGTTATCTTAGAGAGACCCCGCGTGTGGTCGAGTGCCAGTGTCGTATCTTGTACACTGGCCTCGGGGTCCCACTACACTCGCACTCGGGCCCGCAGTGTCCGTCATGTTAAAGTTGTCGTAGAGAGACCCCGCGTGTGGTCGAGTGCCAGTGTCGTGTCGTGTACACTCGCCTCGGGGTCCCACCACACTCGCGCTCGGGCCCGCAGTGTCCGTCATGTTAAAGTTGTCGTAGAGAGACCCCGCGTGTGGTCGAGTGCCAGTGTCGTGTCGTGTACCTACACTCGCCTCGGGGTCCCACTACACTCGCACTCGGGCCCGCAGTGTCCTTCATGTTAAACTTGTCGTAGAGAGACCCCGCGTGTGGTCGAGTGCCAGTGTCGTGTCGTGTACCTACACTCGCCTTGGGGTCCCAATACACTCGCGCTCGGGCCCGCAGTGTCCGTCATGTTAAACTTGTCGTAGAGAGACCCCGCGTGTGGTCGAGTGCCAGTGTCGTGTCGTGTACCTACACTCGCCTCGGGGTCCCACTACACTCGCGCTTCGGCCCGCAGTGTCCGTCATGTTAAACTTGTCGTAGAGAGACCCCGCGTGTGGTCGAGTGCCAGTGTCGTGTCGTGTACCTACACTCACCTCGGGGTCCCACTACACTCGCGCTCCGGCCCGCAGTGTCCGTCATGTTAAACTTGTCGTAGAGAGACCCCGCGTGTGGTCGAGTGCCAGTGTCGTGTCGTGTACCTACACTCGCCTCGGGGTCCCACTACACTCGCGCTTCGGCCCGCAGTGTCCGTCATGTTAAACTTGTCGTAGAGAGACCCCGCGTGTGGTCGAGTGCCAGTGTCGTGTCGTGTACCTACACTCACCTCGGGGTCCCACTACACTCGCGCTCCGGCCCGCAGTGTCCGTCATGTTAAACTTGTCGTAGAGAGACCCCGCGTGTGGTCGAGTGCCAGTGTCGTGTCGTGTACACTCGCGCGGCACGGCGCCGGCGCGGAGTCTGCGACGGGTCCGCGGAGTAGTTACGGTAATCTTGTAAATAAGATGATATATTTTTGGATCTATACCTAAGACATTTGTTAGATAAAGATCGGTTATTTTTTGAGACTGTTGTCCAAATTATATTCATGATAGCTTTTTTTGTTAAAATTATATACTCGGGGCGTAGCGTTTCCCAAAATTGTTGAATGAGTTTATTGGAGCGGAGCTCGAAGGCGAGCCAAGTCACAGTCGATGCATCACATATCATGTTTAGTTTGTTATTTAATTGTACTGTGTAGTTTTGTCTCGTGTTAAATTTGAAAGTTTTGCTTTATAAGGTAGTAAAATAAATGTTTTCGATTTAATAAATGGTTTTATTTCATTATCCTTCACCATCACCATCAACGCAATAATTATCCAGTAGGTATTTAATTAAGGGCCGGTTTCGGAGTCGCGCCGCGCGAAGTTTAGGTTTTTAGCGCTACTCTCACAACAATCGAGGCTCGCGCACCGCACACGCACACATGTTCGTATGCACAGTGGGTCGTCGGACTTTGACTCGCCAATATAATTGTAACTTTTGTTACCAAATATAAAAATAGTTAGTCTGGCAAACAAAAGTTGAACCCACTAAACTCAATTACGCGGCAACACTGTTGATCAAAATGTATGCGTATGACGTTTAGTGTTGCCGCGTAATTGAGTTTAGTGGGTTCCACTTTCGATTGCTAGACTCTATGTCGAATGTATTTCATCTTAATAACAATACCTACCAACGTTCGCCCGAACCGAGCGCGCCGCAGCCTACGTGGACGGTCGTTTTGTTCGGCCGAATGCCTTAGGCGAGGGCGATTTTTGCCCTATAAATATCGAACTCGCTCTCAAAATTTCACGAGAACCTCTTGAGAGATGCGACCTATAAGAAGACGGGACAGCCGGACAACCGGACATACGAAAGCATTATTGCCCTTTAGTTAAATATCCAACTCGGTATACTCTTACTCGCCAGAATTTCATTTGCCCGATTTTTTATCTGTCATACTAGTCAAAGGCCATAATTTTGCAAATAAAGTTTATGGCATATAGATAATTCGAGCATACAACATTTCGGAAAATAATAATATGACAAATGAATATTATGGAAAATGAAACGTTATGGAATATAAAATTCGGGCAAATATAAATCGGGCAAATGAAATTCGGGCAAACGATAGATAACCGTGGAATAGTACTTATGCTGTGGCAGCTAGAAATTTAAACAATGTTTTTTTTAAATAAATGAGGCACATGGAGTTTCAAGATGGCTGTTGGCAATTTGTAAAAAAATTTTGGCGCCATTCCAAATATGCTTTTTGAAAGTAGGGCAGTTTTGTATGGTCCATAGTTAATCTTACCCTGCATAAGTGCACACGAACACTGTTAATGCTCGAGAACTGGTTACTGTTGTGTTTTGTATGGTCCATAGTTAATCTTACCCTGCATAAGTGCATACGAACACTGTTAATGCTCGAGAACTGGTTACTGTTGTGTTTAATATACATTGCTGTTTCAAAAATATAGAGAGATGGAAATGTCAAGGTATTTAATTTAACAAAAAAACTAGGCTTCAAAATGTTTATATCAGATGATTTGCCTGCCTGCCTGCCTGCCTGATCGTTCTAACATTGCCAAATAATGTATATGTAGATCGGCACCAGTCGGGTTCGCTCGGACGCACAGACGCACCCCCGCCACCCTGGGCACCCGTCACCCTCACCCCCTCACCACTCTTGCCTCCTTACGTCTACGTATTGACGGGACAGGGGCCGTAGACAAGGTTACAATCGACAAGCGCTAACGCTAACGAATAAAATGTAGGTATGGCAATGACAGATGCCGACGAAACACTTTTCGTTAACATCTGTCATTCCCATACATTTTATTAGTTAGCGTTAGCGCTTGTCGATTATAACCTTGTCTAGGCCCCCAGCAGATCCTAATGAGTTTTGCATCGCGAATATAGCGCGTAGATATTAATACTAATTTGAACCTTCAAAGCTTGTACCTAGTCGATTTAAATTCATTGCATCGGTAAAAATATGTAGCATGTGAGATTTCTGATCGAGCTGATAAAAACCCCCTTCCCTTTAGAAAGTTCCAACTTTTGGATAAAACGTGCTACTGCTAGTCTGATTCCCTAACGTTAAACCTACAATCACCAGTAAAAAACAGCGCATAGGTATTAATAAATATAAATAGAAATAGTATTTCCGGAACAGCTGGGCGCAGAGCAGAGAAGGTCTACGAGGCGGGCGGTGATGTAGGTACCTGCTACCACACTTACAGCGGCAGCTGCCGCACAATTCCATCGAGTTGCGCGGAGCTCAGAGCGGGATCTCGCAGGGCAGGCTCGTACTCGCAGGGCTCACCGGCGGCCCGAGCACGAGCAGCCCCCGCGCGGCGGCCGAGCGCGCGCGCGCCAGCACGCACACCAGCGCGTGCAGCGCGACCGCCGCGACCAGCGAGCCGCCCGCCACCGCGCCTGCCAGCGCCGGCCGGCCCCAGTCCAGCACCGCGTAGATGAACGGCTCGCCCAACCTGCGGGCAGCACACCCAACCCAAGCATCAGCATTGACGAGCGATGCCCGCGACTCCGTTAAGACCGCGCCCGACTTGCGGGCGCAAATTCCTTATAAGGCTTATGTTTAACGGATCACGAGATAAAGTAAAATATAAAGACAAAAAAACACTCTTTTACTGCCGAAAATAGTACCTAGATATATTTTTTTGCTAAGAGAGCTTAGGGTATCAAAGTATTTTTTGGTGGTCATTATATTTAGCCCCTCCTTATAATATCAATCAAGTTCAATCAAATCAATCGCGCGTCATTTCGACGCTCAATTTTTTATGTAGGTACTAGGATAATAAGTTCTCCAGTGAATGAGCGAAACGCTGCTTATTTGCTTAACCCTTAAATGCATAATGATGTATATATGCATCGTATATTGTATATGTTTTTTTAAATACTATGATTTTTTTCTTTATTTTTCCCTCAATCTATACAACATGACACATCTATTTCAATTTATTAAAAAGTTATACAAAAAATCATGCATTTAAGGGTTAAATAAAGAGTTCTGTATATTTCTAGCATACCAGGGGGCTAGCACAGCTGACGCCGAGCCGCGACGCGAGTCGAGAAAGATCTACCCTCCTCTTTCGAATTTGCACGGTGCGAATGAGACAGGGGACGCTCAGTCGCGCGCGAAGCGGAGTTTCAGCAAGTTGTGCTAGACGTACAGGTATTTTTTTCTCGATTCACTGCGAGGGTTTTGTAACATTTATATCATCTTAGTCGCAACAGTAGGTACCTAAATGACGGGCTACAGGTGAAGGTTTTTTGTATGAGCCGGTAATAAGGGGACAAGTATGTCACCTTTTATTTGATGTGCCATTGTAAGTACTAGTTTTATAAACTTGTGCTGTGGCTTATGGTGTGTGGTTTTTGGAAATCATAAGAGTGAATAGTGCTACTAAAACATCGTTTTAAGTTATTCAAGTGTAGATTCTCATTTTTTAGTCGGTGTTCTATAACTACCACCGCACCGCTCGCCATCGGCAGGGTATTCATCCTCACACCCTGGAACCTAAATGGTCGCGTACCGTACGGTTTCAGAGAAATTTCCTCCCTCGGACGCTCCGGTTGTGGAAGGAGCTCCCTGCCGAGGTTTTGCCGAGGGACTACAGTATGGGGTTCTTCAAAAAAGGAGTGCAACGCGCATGTAACACCCCTGGAGTTGCAAGCGTCCATAGGCTACGGTAACCACTTACCATCAGGTGGGCCGTAAGCTTGTTTGCCACCAACGTGGTATAAAAAAAAAAACTATAACTCAAAACTGCCTAGATCCAGTGAATGAACCGGAGTGTTAATTTACTGGTAACGCCTGTTTTAATGTTTTCGCAATAAGTATTGTTCTAGTGATTGTAATAAGATTTACTTTTTATTAACATAACCACCACCAATGGCTTGTCTATAGTTGGCCCAGTGTTCGGACAAACCTCATTTTCGAACACGAAGTTAGTTCATTCATATATTATAGATATCCCGTGAATGAACATCGACCGATGATTAGGTACCTAGTTCTATTATTGGTTTTACTATGTTTTTTGGAACCAAGAGGGGGCGCTCCGCAAAATCGGGCTTCTTAGATTGAATATTTACCTATGACAAACTAAAGCGAATGCCAAGAAAAAGAACATACCAAAACGACATCATATTTGCAATCGAATCGTCTGCAAAAAACCATACAAAACCAAAATTGCCTCGATAGAAAAGAACCGTCAAAACATGTCTGATTTTTACTCAATTTCAATAGGTAGTGTGAGGTTCCCGTGCATATAAATTAAGTAAAAGTTGAGTGTATTAACAGCTTTTCACATTACCTAATTAAAGTACTAGCGGGGTATTTTTATGTAGTCCCTTTTCAGACTTAAATATTGAGGTGAAACGTATTTGGCGTATACTGCCGTCCTAAGCAAAAAGGTCGCGTCTGACTATGAGACTCGTAGTCAGGTGCGTCCTTTTGGCTTAGGACGGCAGTATAGGCCTTTTTTATTTAGCGCGATAGGTATATTTATTTATTTATTTATTTATTTGGAGAACCAACAGCTACAGAAACATATTGACTATATAGATAAAATACAAAAAGCAAATTACAGGTTCCCACCGATAGCATCGCAGTAAACATTTGTGAGATCACTATTTTTACACTGAATTTGTGAGATTTCCTAACTAGGGGTTACAAAATGTGGAAACTTATGTATTCATTTAACTTAACTAAACAACAACATCATACGGATAGGAACACATTATGATTAACTAAAATTTTGAAGCTACGCTCATTCAAAGTAACTTCTCGTCAATTTACGCCTCACAGCAGGAATATTACTGTTGAATATATCAATATCAAGGTCTTTTGTCAGCTTATTAATTTTTTTACAGCCACGAATTAGAAAAGTGTTCTGCCTATACTTACACGGGGCAAAGGGAATAGAGAGAGGGGGATAGTGTCTTTTGGTTCTAGACGGAATATTGAACGAAAGTTTAGCTAATAAATCAGAGCAGTCTACATTTCCATTTATAATGTTTAAAATATAAGTAATATCCGCTAAGTCCCGACGCGTGGAAAGCGGAAGAAGGTGATGCTTTTTACAGATATGGCTGTATTCAGATGATTTGTAAGGAGTTTTCAGTTTAAAGCAAAGATATTTAACAAACTTTTTTTGGACACGCTCAATTCTGTCAATATATGTCTGATACTGCGGGTTCCAAATTTGCGACGCGTACTCAAGTTTGCTTCTAACATAAGCACAAAAAAGTACTTTTATAGTTTTAGCTTGGGTAAAATAATAGGAATTACGTATGATGAAACCTAATGCTTTTGTAGCACTAGATACAACATTATTAATATGTTCATCGAATAGAAGCTTAGAGTTATGTAGCACACCGAGGTCCCTCATAACTGGTACTTTTGATAGTTGCTGATCTCTGAGTTTGTAAGAGGTTTGAGCTGGACAACGTTGCCTCGAGAAGGTTACGGTGAAACATTTAGATGGATTGAGCTCTAGCTTATTAGAATGACAATACCTATCGAGACGCATAAGGTCTTCCTGGATTAGGATAGAATCATGCACGGTTTTGACTTTGGCAAAAATCTTCATGTCGTCTGCAAAACAAAGCAGGTTGGTATGGATGAAGCAGTCGCTAATATCATTGACATAAATATTAAAGAGTAATGGGCCGAGCAACGATCCTTGGGGGACGCCGCTGGGGACGGTTACCCAACTAGAAATGTAATTATTAATGACAACAGCTTGAGATCTATTTGCAATATATGAAGAGAACCATCGTAATAGGTCTCCGCAGATGCCCATTTTATGTAATTTAGAGATTAGCAAGTCGTGGTCAATTCTATCAAATGCCTTGCTATAGTCCGTATAAATAACGTCTACCTGACTACCGCGGGCCATCTCATCTGAGACATAATCATTGAGAAGAGTTAAATTAGATATAGTGGATCTATGTTGAAGGAAACCATGCTGGTTAGGGCTAAAATAGTTTTTAAGAGCCTCATTAACCTGAATGTATACTAGCTTTTCCAGTAATTTTGAAAGTATACATAGTTTAGAGATTGGCCTATAGTTAGTAACTTCCGTTTTTGAACCTTTTTTATGTACAGGAGTAATAAAAGCTGATTTCCATATCGAAGGAACTGTACATTCTGCAAAAGAGCGGTTAAATAGTAAAACTATAGGTTCTATGATTGAATTCGTGCAATTTATCAGGAACAGGGCAGGTACATTATCTGGTCCAGCTGATTTTGATGGATCAAGTTGTAATAAGAGCTTGGTAAGCAGTTCAGGATTTACCTCAATGTTAGATAAGTGGGCGATAGGGCTACAACGGCCCGCCGCATCGATAGCTGCATTTTGAGTAGTACTTGGTGCCGAGAATGTGGAATGGAAATAAGCAGAGAAAGCCTCGCATATGTCAGCTGCGGTGTTGACTATACTCAGGTATATTCGGCTCCTTGATGCGCCATCCGGCACTGCTGTAGACGATATTCAGCGGCGGGGGCGGTTGTTCGCGCGCGGGCGCGAGGATGCAAATATCCGTGCGGCTAGTGGTGGGTAGATTCAGATCGGCTGATTTAGATCTACCCTCCATCCTGCTTGGCGGTTTTCCTTTGCCCATGGCTGGGCGTCGGGGAGCCTGTGACGCTAGTCACCGCCGTCGTCCTATCCCCTCATTCCCTAGGGAATCAGGAACCGATGTCCGACGTCAGTGATGCTGGTTGGCGTAGTGGGTGATCCCCTCCGGCTGGAAGTCGGGCCGCTGTATTTCGGCTCTTATTACCTACTAAGAATAAAAGACGAAATTCGCGTGGGTTGTTGTGTGCGTCCGAACAGTAAGGGGCTCTCTAAGGCAATCCGATTGAAGGAACAAGCTTTTTATGCCTTATATTAGCCAGTCACTTACCATAAAGTACCTAGACAACTTTTTATTTTCCAAAATTACGTAATTCATTACAGTTTTTTCATTATCGATTTAGTGTCCACATTTTGGCACTGATTAAATCTAATTATCTTAAAGTGCTATGTTGCATTTTTATGATGCAGAATTACATGTAGATTAATAAAATAATTGTTGTATGTATATAATTCAATCCAGTTTGTAGAAATGTCTATATGAAAGCCTAAGTTTTACGCTAATGTGAACAATTCTGGTCTTAACCCTCTATACCTCAATAACATCAATTTAAATATTTCAAATAAATTTTGATAGAACTTATGAAGATAAAAAACTTAATTTCTTACTTTTTATTTATTTTGATTATTTTATGAGAAAAACAAGAAAAAGGGAGTGTTGCTAGGTGGGGGGGGGTGTTGTTGGTAACAGTGAGTAATAAGTGTAATGAAAATGCCCAAAATCCTCAGTCAACTCTTCAGCCAACCCTTCAGTATCAGAATCAAAAATCAGGCAAAATCTAATTCATACTCACTCTCATCATCATTGAAAATGGCCGCGATGATGTTGATACCTCGCAAACATCGCTTACTAGACAAAGACATCCTAGAATTTGTTCTAGTATGGGATATGGCCGTTTAATACTCATAGTTACCATACTAAACTTTTACCCTTTTACGTCAATGTAGCTTGGAGGATACAAACACTAAGTGTCATCGACCTTGACAAAAACCAGAAATTACTTGCAGATAACAATGTATGTTACTGAATATATCCTTTTACCTCAACGTTTTTAATACTATCAGACACTAAAATCATCAAATTACTTGTTTTTAAAAATTTGCCGAAACACTTAACAAATGTTGAGTTTGAGCATGTAACGCCATCTAGTTGACTTTTGTTGAAACTTCTTGTCTATACATCGGGGTGTAGGCGATAAGCTACAATGCTAATGCATAACGCGTTTAAAATTTTCCTTTTAAATTGACGAAGGGTATAAGAGTATGTTGCCTGTAGGCAACACCATGATACAGAGGGTTAATGTTATTACTGAAACTAACAGCGGTCTTATATATTAAGTTTAAGGGTCATTCTTGAGAATTGCATTATTCATCTCATTCCCTCGGCGTTTTTTATTTTAAGAAATTTCTACTAAGTTACAATAAAATAAAATTAAGTATTTAATAATAAACATATTTATCGAATAGGCATCACTTTGGGTCAATTAGGTACGGAAATATACCAATTCAAAGTTTAGCTGTCGAGGGAATGAGAAAAAATGACGGGGGAATGATAAAAACTACGAGGGAATGATAAAATTGACGAGGGAATGATAATCTTTGGTATTAGATCAGATGTTTTATTAAATAATACAAAATATCAGTTTGAATAAAGAAAAAATTACATTTTGTTTCTTAATAATCTTATAGACTATGTACCATAATTTGAGACTTCAGTCTTAACCATTAATTGACATTAATTCTTCGCATTACTTTCAAAAATCATCATTATCCTAGCGTTTTTCCCGGTAGTGCCCTACACGAGCCCGGGGTCCGCTTTGCAAAAATACTTATACAAATATA
The DNA here is from genome assembly GCA_947578815.1 of Epinotia ramella. Classification (NCBI taxonomy): domain Eukaryota; kingdom Metazoa; phylum Arthropoda; class Insecta; order Lepidoptera; family Tortricidae; genus Epinotia; species Epinotia ramella. The sequence continues at coordinate 31,291,150 of OX388203.1, forward strand.
TATTTTTCTTTTGCTTGTCACAATCTAACAGGGAAGTAATTTTAATAACATCTAACTCACTTAAATTCACAAACTTCTGAAAATGATTATCATTAAGTATACGCTTCGTATCAAAGACTAAAATAGGTACTTTATGTTTTTTTCTTAAATACTTGATTTAATTTTTGAGATCCCACCAAATTGCATGCATGATTAGAAACAAGTGAAACAACACACAATAATAGGTCCAGTTCAACAAAAATAACACAAAAATCGTTTTGTTTAACTGGACATTTGTTTTAAAGCAATTATATTTTTATATGTTACATTTGTTGATAAAAATCAGACTTTTAATTAGTTACCTAAGTATTAACATCTTTGTGGTTTGATTCCTAAAGAAACTAAAATTCGCAACTTTACTTATAGCATTAATATAATATTTTTGTATTACTGGAATAATACCGTTTTTACTATAGTCGTTATAGATTTCTTCTTTTCTTCCATTTTTAAATTTGATGATGTCATATCAGTCGTGTGTGGTGGAAAAGCGGACCTGAAATATTTATATTCATAAGCAATCGGAAATCAAAGACACAAAAGTTTTACTTGCAACGTGTCATGGAAGAGCCTAAATATTCGATTATTATGTATAATAAAGTTCTGTCCTACGCCAAGGAGAATCGATATAAGTATTTACGTATTCTAGAAACCCACACAAGGTACATGTACAGTCTCACCACTGTACATTTTTCCGTAATAAATCAGTTTAATAACTATAACTTAACTTCACCGTTCTCTCAACGCACTCCAACACAACATCAAGTGTATGGGCTAACTGGCTCATACAGTACACTCGAGAGCAAAAGTTTCGGGTCACTACCATAAATCGTAATAATTCGAACACAATTTCACCTAGCTAAAATAAATAAATTAAACCTTATAGACAATTTAATAATCCTTCATTATTCGTATAAAAACTTATTGGTTCATCATCATCATCATCATCATATCAGCCGAAAGACGTCCACTGCTGGACATAGGCCTCCCCCAAAGAGTGCCAAAGTGACCGGTCCTGCGCCACCCGCATCCAGCGAACTCCAGCAACCTTTACCAGGTCATCAAACTTCAAAAACTTATTGGTTGACGTGAAGTAATGGCATTAAAAAAGTTATTAACATAATGATCGCTTTTTTCTCAAATTATAGCTTCTAATTTTCGCAACTGTCTTTGCTTTTGTTCTGTCATAAAATGTATTTATAAGAAGTAGTAATTATGTCACTCACACCCGATGAATGTACGAGAATCCTCACGATACTGGAAAATGGGAGAAGTCAGCGACAAACAGCAAGAATAGTCGGTGTATAATGTCTACACTTCAGCGTGTTCGAACCTACGCAGACCAATAACAGGCCCAGGTGTACGACGGCACGAGAAGATCGATATCTACGCTGCGAAGTCGGTTTCTTACGGGAACTAGTCGGTGTATCGTTGTCTACACTTCAGCGTGTTTGAACCTACGCAGACCAATAACATGCCCGTGTACGACGGCACGAGAAGATCGATATAGCAACACGAATTCATGCACGCGAGCACTCGGATTGGACGATTGAAAATTGGACAAATGTCGTGTTCTCGGACGAATCAAAATGTATGCTGTATGACAACGGAAGGGCAAAGGTGTACCGAAGACCAAAAGAAAGATTTATGCAATCCTGTATTGAAGAAAAGGTGGCATACGGTGGTGATTCGGTACTCGTGTGGCCAGCACATAGCCCCAACCTGAAACCGATCGAGCACGCCTGCTCGGACGACGTGTAAGACAACGAGTTCCTCCTTTAATTACGCTTCGTGACTTGAAACATGCATTGGTAGGGGAATGGGAGAAATTTCCGCAATAGTGTTTCAGAAACTTAGTGTACAGCATGCCGAATCGCATTGCAGCAGTCCAGACAGCACGTGGGGGTAATACCAAGTACTTAACTGTGTTAAAACTACACGTAAATATAAAAAGTTCAATATTTGCAACCAAATTGACGCCATTTTTAATTTGTCGTTTAAACAAAATAAAATTAACGATCAGTAATAAATTCAATACGATAGCTTTATTCGTTTTCAAGATATTGAAGTAAATGCAAGTGACCCGAAACTATTGCTCTCGAGTGTAATTTGAATAAAAATAAGTACAAAACCAGTAAAGTTTATTCCAGAAAACATTAGATAGACTCTAGAATTCAAAGAGGCAAGAGTTATATGTACTTATATCAAGTTAAAGCTTTATGTTAAATGTTCTATTTGTGGAAATGAAGAAACATATTCAAGACCTTCTATTTAACACAAAATGTAATGTTGCGTTCATGATATTATAAATAAATTGTTGAATAGATGAGTCGACCATAATATGTTATAAGGTATAAGGGGTTGGCCTGTAATAGGAGCAATAAATGAAACGGTGAATTATTAACCCAATCAGCAATCAGTTCTAAGTGGTTTAACAAAAAACAAACAAGAAAACACTCTTAATCACTATGACATATATATTCTATGGAGTCATCCTTTAAATTTATTGTTCCTATTACAGACCACACCCGGTACATATGATAAAATATAATAATTTTCAAGAAACTTCAGAAATCTATCATTACCCCGTTCAGAAAACCGGGGGAATGAGAGTCGAGGGAATGAGAAATCGAGGGAATGAGAGTCGAGGGAATGAGAAACCGAGGGAATGAGAGTCGGGGGAATAAGAAAAACTATGTTTCTTGTCGATTATGCCGAAACTGTTATTAATATAAGAGTAACTATTAAATCAACACATGCAATCATTCATGTGTTATTCTCTAAACTAAGTATTGTATGCCAATTGCAGGAAATAGATTTTATACGTAAATATAGGGTAATGATAATCATAGTGAACCAAAGTTAGGGGATGATGTATCTACCTTCATTGCTCCGAGCTCCAGCGACGAGACGCGTCCTCTCTCCGCGGCGTCGGTAGCGCTACAGACGAGGATGAGACACGGCCGAGATTACGCGTCACAAGACGTTGCAGTAGGGATGTACGCGTTGTTTAGTCAGGCATTAGGGAAATGATAGCTTAGCTCTGGACAAACCTTTGATATAGATTCCTATAAAAACTATGATAAATAGGGGAACCATATTTTTATTTTTAAATCATTAACTTATATTCTAACGATTTAACTCGATACAATATTTGATTTTGATCCATAACTAGTTGTTTTCAGAGTAGATTGTTCACAAAATGGCGGATGGACGCACCGGGGGAATGATAATTTAGGTGTTTGTCATTTTTTTATGGCTAATTCTACTTACCTTTAACAAAAAGTAAATCCTGCCCCAGTTAGATTAAGTGTTGAACTACTGTACAAAAATGTGTAAGGTCAATTATTTTATTTTTTCGGGTACTTTTTCCCGCTGGACGCTGAAAATTGACCCTCTCAAGAATCACCCTTAACTATGTTGATAGTAGTGTACAGTTATACAGAATTACAATACAATAAATTCTATTGTCTAAAGTTAATTGTTAATGTTTTATTTAAGTATGAGTGTGATTACATAAGTGAATTTTGTGTTCTAATACAAATTTGGATACAAAACGAATGGTTTGGAAATAGAGAAATATCTCTCACACATTTCTAACTTAAATTAAGGTAGGCGCAGTGCCTTTGAAACAGAATTACTGGCAAAGATTGACTTTTAGATTAATACAAAGAGCAAGGTTAATATTTTTACGTTATGAACAATATGGGTCAATCTTAATGAAAATAAATATGGAGTCTGGTTAGGTTTGTGACGATTTGCACAGTATACTATACAAACCGATCACCGATCTTTTCAAGGGGATCAGCCGTGTGTCATCGTTCGAGTCATCATTTTTGAAAATGGATATTTAGGCTATTCGAATGCACGTCCCTCGGGAACGTGCATGACCTAAGGTCGCAATTCTACGTTTATAGGGATACTAGGTATCGGTGTTTGCGACCTGCGTTATTAATAACGTCTTTTGTCAAATCCGGTATTGTGAATGGTTAGTAAACTGAACCTATTCGTTATCTAAAGATGTTGTTATTAAATAAAATGATTCGTCTGACATAATCAGACCTACGCGGCAGGGAAAGCTATCCTAAGATGGTAACTAAATATGGGATAGAAATAGTCAAGATTGACGGGTGTTCCGAACAATCATCCATCCATCATTCATGTTATCATCTCATTTACGCCCCACTCTCATCTCTTAAGGATTGTGTTAAGGAAAACTATTTAAGCGACTAAGCAAGTAAATGCCCATTACCAAGGACGATCTGGTGGCGCACTGCTTAAGTTCCGTGTGGAACAGGTAAACTTTTATTTCCAAGGTTTTCTTTAGTTGAAAATGTGTTAGCTAATAATTTTGAGCCTGTGCTTAATTTATCGCGGTCACCGTGACCAAGACAGAGGTTTTTTTTTTGTTGAAACTGAAAATATTGGCATTTATTTTATAAATTTAACGTGTTGTTGTACGTGAGTGTTTAATTTATTTTCACTACAGTAGCTGATGTTTTAATTTCCGTTAAACGTAAATTTCGAGTCAAATTTTCTGATAGGGATAGCCCACAACACACTTCAACCCTGCTCCCTTAATCAACTTTGACGACACCCACGGGAAGAAAGGGGGTGATGTTATTCTAACCCGACACCACGGGCACGGGCCACATAACGGGCAACAACACAACACAATTTTTGCAATCAAAAAAATCCTAGAAAGCGTTCATTCACTGGAGAACTTACCTATAAGAGTGGTCAAGAAAAAGCAAATTCGTGATTACGCGCGATGACATAGCGAGCATCGCGTAGGTTCGATTTGCTACATAACTATCGTGTCGCCAGCGGCCCCGATCGCTCTGCCGCTGGCGTTACTCACGGGTTAGTGCCGCCGGTGGCGTGATAGACGGCGCTGAAGGCGAGGTAGGTGACGGCTAGCAACAGCGGCTGCCAGCCGTGCAGAGCGCGCGCCGGCGTGCGCGCCGCCAGCAGCTCGCCCAGCGTCAGTACCGAGTTCAGCGCGTGCGTCGCCACGTCGCGCGCCTGCGCCACCGCGCTCGGGTATACCGTCGTCTCTGCAATAAACACCATTACATTTATTGACCACCTGACCCCGTATCATGGTCGGCCTTATCACGCGATAAGTGACAAGATAGGAGCGTCGTCTAGTTCTATCGAATGGTGTCAGCCAGTGACGGACTCTCTATCCTATCACTTATCGTGTCGGCCTTATGACCATGATACGGGGTCTGGGCTGTGCTGAGTTGCTCTACTATAAGTATGATGGATATATACTCGAGATCATCGCACATATTATGTTCGCCCTTACCGGGATTCGGGAGCACTAGCATTAGCAAGCAGCAGCACTAACCGGGGTCGTAGAGCAGCACCCAATACAGCACGGTGATGGCGAGCGCGACGGTCTGAGCCACGTTGAACAGCAGCCAGTACAGCGGCGCGCCCCGCGGCAGGGAGTCCTCTGCAACACGCCAGCAAACACGCTCAAATGTCATCGACAGGCCTCGACAGTCGGCATCAGTCCATTGCTGCTCTCCCGATACCAGACATATTATAGCTACTTCTCAGCTTAATTACTACGCCTAGGGTAATTGGTAATTATAGGTGAGGCCCAAGGTAGACCCTTGTGGAACCCCTGATGTAATAGGCCTGTACTTACTCGGAAGTATATCCTCCTACTGCTACAGCTTGCGAACGATTTTCAATAAGTATAGGATTTTATCGAACGGAAAAGATCACCGTGTATAATGATATGCTAAAGCTTCAAAAGTAAGTGACACACTTTATCAAATGCCTTGTCAAAATCAGTATACACAGCGTCCGCGCATTTAATAAATCTGTGTCAGGTAAATTAGATTATAGACACTATACGACCTCGGAGAAAATTATATTGATTTGGAATTATGAGGCGAAGTTTTTACAGAAGTAGACAGCTTATTTTTCTATGTTGTCAATTGTATTTAATTAAGGCGAGGTAGGTTAGGTACAGTCGAGTTCATAAATATATGTACACTTTTTTACCTAATCGAACGCGTTTGCATACTAATTGTTAGCGGCCGCATTCGAGTTGGTAAAAAAGTGTACATATATTGGAGAACTCGACTGTACCTAGGTTGAATTCTTATTTCCTTTCCGACGTCATATTGTGACAACTAGCTACCTGCCTATTAACTTGGCGATTACAGTATCAGCCACTTGATGTCAAGAATCGGCTGCCAAGTGCCGAGTGCTTGTATTTTAACTCACAGACCATATAACCTAGGTTAAGTGGTCTGTGATTTCACTCTACCAGTCTATTATTTTTTTATATTATAAAGTATGGATAGTATACATGTGGATGGATAGTCGCAGGCAGAGAATAATAAAATAAGTAATGGTAAAACATGTTCCTCACCAAATGCCTATTCCCAAATTAATTATATAACTGTATTAAATATAGTATTTAGGTTATTTGACATGACACTTTACAAACAATAGGGGTTAATAATCAAGTATATTACAAAGTATCAGTCTAACTATGTACACCCTGACTATAAACCAACAAAATAATAACAGAACTACACATGTATTTACAAATAGAAAACAAGCTCTAAATCTGTACCGTGCGGCAAGGTGCCCATAAGGCTGGCGGCATTGCCGCGCTGGATAGCAATGCTGATCCGTTCCGCCAGATAGCCGCCAGCCCGTTGGCCGCCACTTGCTTCTACGAGACGCTTCGCGAGCTCCTCGAACACTGCGTGTGCTCCGGGCCCCCACGGCCCAAGCGTTTCAATCCCAAACGGCTCAAACATGCAGCCAGAATCGATGGCTGTATATTTGCGCCGCTTGAGGTTTTCAGCTGTGTTAGCGGCAGCCCCAGCCCTGGTCGAAGTCCCTGAAAGATGGGACGGGGCAAGGGTATCTACACATGTGGCATCCCATACTATGGTGGTGGATGGATATGGATGGTTCTAGAACTGCCGGCACACCGGCCGTGACGAGGGCCCGGCGCAGAATATCGTTCAGGCTAGCATGTCGCGATGTCCGGCCGGCGCTTTTAGCACACGACAAGCCGTGGAGGCCTAAACGGGTAACATTTACACCACAGTGGCATTGATGCGGAACCACACAAGCTGCCCCTAGACGCAGCGACACCGCAAACCTAAAAGCGACTCTGGTAAAGAGTGTGCCGAGGTTTTTCGAAGGCAAAGCCTGCAGCCATGCGCCGGATTCCCATTTCGTTCCAGCAAGAAGACGAGCTCGTTCTGTGGGGCTGGTAGCTGTTTCGTACAGATTATCCCGTACCAGCAGCACACAGAGCGGCTCGTCCCATTGGTGTTGCAAATGGCGAATCGTCGGCAGGTCAGTGTTCGGGCAAGCAGCCCTCCAGCTATCGATGGCCTCCGGCAGAAAAGGTGAATCTAAATTGTTTGGGTTGCATTTTTGAATTTTGGAGCAGAGATTTTGGGTACTGTATGAAGAAGAAATGAAGGCAGGAAGAGCGATTCTTGAAATTGGTCGTATCCCAATACCACCGTGCCTAATGGGCAAGGCTTCGGTCCACTGACGGTCATCCAATTCTATATTGAAAATTGATGAAACTGTAGATTTTAGGAGATTGTCTAGTTTCGCCAAAAGGTTGGGATACTTCCAAAGGTGGCAGCAACGGAGGACATACGTGAATTTAGGAACAAATAAACAGAATTTTATTATTGTATATGCCATGTGAGGGTTAATTATAAGTAAACGGTCCGAATAGTTACTAAAATTTTGATGTTCATTTTATGTACCCTGGGAAAGCCTCATCCAGGATTGGTGACCCTAGAAGTACAAGGGAACTTTCATCTACTACCTTAATATCCGGAGCTAGAGTTTGGAATTTTGTTAAAATAACATCTTCTTGCTCGCAGTTATGTAAGAAAAAAAGTTCACACTTTGAAAAACTTAAAGTTAAGCCTAATTGTGCGAACTTTTCTGTGAGGACTCGTTAGATCTTCAAAGACTTCATCCTCCTTGTCTCCCAGGGTACCATCATCAAGGTGTTAAATTTTAAATTTAGATTGTTTATATGGGGTGGATGGCGAGGACGAAATGCGAACGGGACCAGTCGCGAAAGGGACGAGGTGCGTTTCCGGGACGATTTGCTAACGGGACGAATTGCGAACGGGATCAGTCGCGAACGGGGCGACGTGCGTGTGCGGGACGATCTGCTAACGGGACAAATTGCCAACGGGACGAATTGCGAACGGGACGAATTGCCAAACGGGACGATTTGCGAACGGGACCACATGCGACAAAAGGGTTAAGAGTTATCCAGTGATCCCTCAGTCGTGGGACAGCGTTACGGAGTGTGTGGCCACAGAAGTCAAGGCCTATCCTCATCGTCGAGAATTGACGCCTGCGTAAATGTTGCTAGCGCTTTAATTTCTACTTTTCTGCATCGAAGGCCAGATTTTGGAAACAAACTGGGTATGTATTTGGTGTTTTTATTCCGTGGCGGCATTTAATCGAGTTTGCGTAACTGTAGTACTTACCATTAATTCTTATTGGTAGCTCTTGGTTACGGGCTACGCGTCGAGCCCTAACATCACCATCTTGTACCGTCGCCTTACGTGCGGGCGCGAAGGTCCTTGCCATGGAGTGCTCTGGAGCGCGTCATTGATGGTACAACACCACGAGCACTGCAGATGTACTAGTTCGCAGGAGGTGATGATTCAACGACCCTGAGAAGACTCTACGTGGAAGCGGTACTCGGATCGTCGGCGGTCGATAAAAGTGCGACACATAGTTTTTAAGGCGGGTTTCGGTAGACCCTTTTGTTAAACCAGACGTTCTTAACGATAAGTGTGACACGTAGTTTTTAAGGCGGGTTTCGGTAGACCTTTTTGTTAAAACAGACGTTCTTAACGTATATGTTAAATTTTCTGCCCTGTATTAGGTAAGGATTTCACGTAAATTTATTTCCTTGCGCGGCTGCTCACTTTTGGTGGCGAACAATCTTTGAACGGGATTTTATCATCTGTTCACATCTCCCTAAATTCCTAAAGGCACTAGCACGCCTCCGTACAAGATTTTTTTTGGCATACTTATTTGGCAATCATCCCTATTTCCCTTTGCTGTCATCCATTCTATACGCACTTATTTCTATATAATCCTCTTCATACAATCATTAATTCTTCACGTCACACGTCCTGGTCAAAGTGTATCCAACGTAGAAAGCGCGTTTGATTTCGTTTTAAACGAACCGGCAATGCCGTGTTCTTTTGGAACTTTTACGTGTTCCGTTTGTGATCTCCTTAGCCTTATCTGGCCTAATTTTCCGTCCTGAACACCCGGTCCGGCTTACGGGTTCATTTATATTTTTGTTACAAACGTTTGAATAATTTAACAAATAAATTTTACGTGTTTTGTGACTGTTTATTTCTTTAATTCACTACAGTACATACCTACATACGAGGGGCGGCTGAAAAGTTACCAACCTGACTCAGAAAGAAAAACGTAGCTAGTTTATGTATCTAAGTATTATATTTTTTCCATATTACATTTTTTACTCGTATTCGCGTAATAAAAATCTGCTCAAAATTAGTTAGGTTGTTAGGTAAGTAGGTAGGTGTACTTTTTTCATCCACTTTTTACAATGGGGTCTTAATAAAGTAAGGGAACAAATATAATGACCACCAGAAAATACTTTGATACCCTCAAGCTTTCTTACCAAAAAAATGTACTGAACACCAAAAAAAGAATTCTACAATTACAATGGTACTACCTGTTTTAGTAACGACTGCACAATTAAATTGTATTCAAAGATCAAATTTAGTAAATGATTACCAAATTTAGTAACTGAGCACCTAATCTTAGCGAAGAAATTATTACAATATGTCTACCTAAATAAGTCACTATGATTGCCATAAAATGTATGCATATTACCAAATAAAGTAGTACTTGCCGCTCAACTCCGTCGCCCCGCCCGCGCCGCGAATTTAGGGAATATGAAGAGGTATCAGGTTAGTAAACATTTTCTAGTAACTTAAATGATTCCTTGTTTATAGCGATCGAAAGGTAAAAATAGCTACCAAAACCCGAATCAGCGTACCCCACTTCCACGTGGTCTTGTCTGTCTTACCCCTAGAGTGTATATAAAAGCCCGCGGAGACAGAAGCAAGTTTCTGGCGGGAGCCCGGGCGGAGGGCGGGAGACTGAGTTAGTTTTGGGTTAGCAATGATTAGTTGGGAGTCATTTTCTTTAATAGGATAGTAAGATGTTATAATTTGGTTATCAATTAACATAAAAATGGTGATTAAATCTTGGCCCTCATTAACTATTTTTGGGTTAGCAATGATTAGTTGGGACACATTTTCTTTAATAGGATAGTAAGATGTTATAATTTGGTTTTCATTTAACATAAAAATGGTGGTAACATTTTGGTGATCATTTACTATTTATGTGTTAGCAATGATTAATTAGGAGACATTTTCTTTAAATAGGATAGTAAGATGTTATTATTTAGGTTATCATTTCACATTAAAATGGTGAAAAAAATTAGGTGCTCAGTTACTATTTTTGGTCGTCAAAAGTATTTTTTTTGTGTTCATACTTTACTATATCTGGTGGTCCGTTAAACATATGCCATAAAGTAATCAAAATTTAATGAACAGTGCCAAATTAGTAGTTTATGCAACTGATACACAATCAGAGTCATTTTCCTACGGCTTCTGAACTAGGGCTCGCGGTCGTGTCCGGGTTTCGTGTATTCGTGTCGGGTACCCGTGCCCGTGTAACACGCCCGCGGGTTTAAGCGACCGGTCCGAACGGATCCGTGTAATTAGCGCACGGGTACCCGTGTACACGTGTACAGCAGACAGCATAAGTGCATGGTCATTCCAGAAACAGAATCGCTTGTCCGCCGATCCTACGCCATCTATGAGCACGACGCACGACTATTAGCGAGATTTCACTAGATGGCGTTGTAAGCAATTTTTTGGCAAAAATAAAATTGATGTTTTTATTGTCTTTTAAAACTGCATTCTTGTGGGTTACCACCTATTATTTTTACATTATATTTATCAAGTCAACTCCAGCGCGTTGCCAATTTTTTTGTTTGTCACTCACCTTTTTGTGGATTTATTCATATTTTTCTTATGTTTGCGCTACGAGGAAATATTCAAACATCGAATAAATTACAAAAACACTGATTCCCACCATAACTTGGCTGGGCGCAGATTTGAACTCGGAACCTTCCAGTGATGATAACTTAGGTCGAGGTAAACCTGTCTAGTTACCATTGGGCCATTATGATAGTCGAAAGATTGGTTGAAATTCGTCATCAGTTTAATTTTGTATGCAAATATTCGTCACATCACAACTACGAATAATTGAGGAGGGTAGACTGTATTGTAATACATAACTACCATCCAATTTCTTATATTTCTTATGGCACTTACTTCTTGTTCGTTTGTCGGCCATTTACGATTCGATTTCCTTCTATACAACCATAACAATGAGTTCTCGATTGATCTAGTTAAAAGATCACAATTAATTGGTTAAATATAATGTAAACGTAAGTATATAGTGTTTACATATGTTTTGTAATATATATTATACCTTACTACATGCTCGTATCTTACATTGTTCTTATTGTGTATTTACGAATACAGTTGTTACAGCGAAAAACGGTTCTTTTATGGGCACAAGAGGAAGGATGTCGTAGACCAGGTCTCATTGATGCCGCGCATTATGAAGCTGTGAAGATGACCTATACGAAGAAAATTTGTTTAAGCGGATAACCCACATTCCACACAAGCGAAAACCCAGTTCGTCGTTGCTAACGGAAGGCCAGAAAACAAGGTTGTCATTTGGCCTATGATATGGCTGTCTGAAGTGAAGAGTGAAAAAGTGAAGTGTATAAAATCCAGTCAACAGGGCCATTTAAGTTTATGGTGTTATAATAAAACGCGCCGTGATAATGGTCGCGTAGTTCCTAATATAGAAAAAGAGCAGATGCTGTCGCCCAAAGAGTACGGATTACGTTAAGATTTATATATTCTATAAACCGGGTTATCCTAAATAAATTTAAAAAAAATATATGGTTTCAGTAGGTAGGTATTAATATGCCGTTTGCTTTGTTTTTTTATATTCCTTTATTATTTAAAATGTGATATTTCATAAGATCAAACAAGTGTAAGTAACGGTGAAAGCCCAAATAAAATTATTATGATTATTTTCATATCAATAACACAATAATTCATGGTTTGAACGCTCACATATAGGTAAAGATATATTATGGCAATTAAAACCTTAATGCGTTCTGCTGATTTGAATGTTAGATAACCCGGTTGTAAGCTAATATTGTCAATATTATATTTATTGGGGTGAAGCTTCAATCTTTTTCCAATTATGGAAATGAAACTTAAGCTATTACCTCAATAAAAATGTTAAAAAGTTGATAGGTAACTATTACTAAGTAGTATTATAAAATTTGCTTTAACAGAACTGTAGTGAACAAAATAAACATATTAAAACTTAAAATGCTGTTTTAATTATTTAAGTTATGAATATATAACTTTCTTTATGACTAATATTTGTATATAAAAAACTTTCATCTATAGAAATAGAACAAATATAAAAAAATACAAAAACTTACCTCCCATTAGCTGGGATTCGAACTTCGATCGTTCTAGGCCGCTGAGCCAAGAGCACATGTCTTAATCCATTGAGCTATCTCAACATTATAGGTAATGGTGGAAATATAGCATTCACATACCAGTGGTATCGCACTTAAATACAGCTATTATAACTTAGCATTTAATAGCCTTTTTAATAATTATACTAATATGAGAATATTTCTGGTGATAACAGGTGTCAATGTATAGGTATTTAATGTGCCTAGTATAGTGCTTATTTTCCGCGGTATCTCTAAATAGTAGCGCCAACAACGCCATCTAGTTTAATTACTGCGCACCACGTGCAACTGTGTGAGCAGCAGACGTCAAACGATGCAAGCGAAACTGGGCCGTAAGGTGTCCATGCATTATTGCAGCCGATAGTACACGTATACACGGGTACCCGTGCGCTAATTACACGCGGGTAGTACTACCCGTCCTTGAGGTGTGAAGCTAGGAACTATCCCGTAGTTCTAAGAATGTGCATACAAGTACTAAATGAGTGTTCGTAGCTTTGCAATTTAACATCTTTTTTTTGTGAATAAAAATAGCAGATTAATAAATGTAACAAATTATAACAAAGTACGTAAAGTTCGCCTTCTCAAATTCAGATTTAAAAAAAGTACGAATCCATACTGTTATAAATGTGAAAGCCTGTGTCTTTCTGTTACCCCTTCACGCTTAAACCGCTGAACCGATTTAGATAAAATTTGGTATAGAGATTTGAGTCTGGGGGAGGGACATAGGATATAAACGAGTTCCACGCGGATGGAGTCGCGGGCAGAAGCTAGTAAGTTTTATCCCATAAAAAAACATTCCATGTAAAAAAAAGGCCAAGTCTCGAAACTCTTCCACCCTAAAAAGTTGTGTGAGATAAATATAAATATAATATAAATATATTAGGAGACAATCTTACACAAATTGACCTAGTCCCAAACTAAGCAAAGCTTGTACTATGGGTACGAGACGACGATAAACATACTTATATAGATAAATAAATACTAAAATACCTAGAAAACATCCATGACTCGGGAACAAATATTCGTGCTTATCACACAAATAAATGCCCTTACCGGGATTCGAACCCGTGACCTCTTGCTTCGTAGGCAGCGTCACTACCAACTAGGCTAAAGCGGTCGTCGACTTTGATATTTCGTAGTACCAAGTCTCAGGCATTCTTATTTTTCTTTATTTGCTAGCTAAATAAAATTCTGCCACTTGGTAATCACACAACTTTACTACATTTATGGATTTTTGCACACCTAAGAGCCTTATCACACTTGCGATTTGCGAGCGTGTTTTCTATACAATTATCAGTCGCGGCGAACACGCTGCGTGATCGCCTTCATACAAAATACGCTTGGAAATCGCAAGTGTGATAAGGCTCTAAAACTATGCAGCATTGTGTGATTGCCAAGTCACACGGTGGAAGAATTTCGAGACGTGGCCTCTTTTTTACATTGAATGTTTTTTTATGGCATCTCACTTCTTTGTGTAGGTTATTGTGTTATATGATTGCAGTCTCATTCTTGCTTTTTAATTTTTTCTCCCACTCACTGCAAATGTAACTTAGTAATCCTATATATTTATATGGGCTGGCAAAGTTATTTATGCGTATCTAGAAATCTGGACCGAAATTTGCAAAATATTTTAGTTTTACCTTGATTCAAACACTTAACACTAATTTTGTTCTAAATTAGCGCTTTTGTTGATCGGTCAGTGTGTATGTGAGTGACAAAATTTAGAAACTTTGACTGGTTGTTATTCTTTAACCACTGATTCAAATTGAATGAAATTTGAAATATACCGTGTTTATACAATGCCTGCTTGGTAACTGAAAATTAAGATTTTTATTTGAGCTTAAAATGTGAAAAATAATGTAGTAGCATTAATCTAGTTTTGGTTTTGAACCAGAATAGTTACCAGCTCTTATTGTAGATGTTAGAAATAATGACGAGATTAGCACGACCTTTTATTTATAACCTCACAAAGGGAAGGAATCAGTTATTAAAAAGCATGTATCTATTAAGAATTGGTCACATTTATTTCAGATTGTGTGGGCCTTTACGAACTCTCAATATCACAAATTAAATATAACACTACAGTATCTGACAGAAAAAAAAGTAAGAAAATCGCAACAAAATGATGTCATTTTTTTTAATCACAACTGTTGAACAATAACATAGGTATAAATATTTATTGCAGATCATTGTAATGAGGCGAGCATAGTAAATAGCTAAACCAAATGATAGTAATATCCCATAAAAAACATTTCATGGAAAAAAGAGGCCAAGTCTCAAAACTCTTCTACCTTAAAAAATTGTTAGATATTTCGTAGAGCCAAGTCTCAGGCATTCTTATTAATCTTTATTTGCTTGCTTAATAATATTCTGCAACTTGCAAATCACACAGCTTTACTGCATTTATTAAATTTTGCATACCTATAACTATGTAGTATTGTGTGACCCCTTCCACCTCCCTAATATATCCGTTCAGCGGTAAAACACCACAGCTCAGGTCGGCGAAGATAACAGATAAAAAATTATTACCTGCTTTAGAACGATGAAGTTCGTGCCTATTTGAAAGTAATGCCATAAAACCCTTTTCGCCGACAGGCGACGAACAAAACAAACAAAGGAAACTCAGGAGTCTTAAGACGTAAGTAATTAGCTTCCATTTTTTTGTTGAAATTTCGACTTTATCGCAAACGCATAAAACTTAATATTGCTTTGGGAATTCCAACGACTTGTTTATAAAAAGTTTACCCGCTAAGAATTTTGGGTTTATCCAAAAAAAGTTGCAAGACACTGACAATGCCTATACAAATTATAATCTCGTTGCTGCAATTACTGCAAATTATTTTTACCTCTTTAAACTACATCAACGATGTACGCCCGAAATTGTAAGATAAAATCCTGTCAAAAACGCAAGCAGAAAACTACTTTATCATGAGAGCACAAAATCGTTTTTTGCTTGCATTCATTTGATAGAATTTACTCTAGTTTCGGATATACTATACCCTTAAATTACGTTACCGTTATCCGATATCGAAATAATTACGGCATACTTTGAATCGGTAACGTAAAAGTTAACGTAAGTATCGTTTTGTTTGAGTAGGTACCTTTATTTTAAAATGATAACGGTATACTTTGAAGCAGTAGCAAAATAGTCGCAATATCGTTTAGTACGAGTACCTTTTTTTTTAAATGATAACGCTATACTTTGAAGCAGTAGCAAATTGTCGCAATATCGTTTTGTTCGAGTACTTGTATTATATAATGATAACGGTAAACTTTGAAGCTGTAGCAAATTGTCACCATATCGTTTTCATACCTTTCTTTTAAAATGATTACTGTATCCTTTATATAGGTATCGTACGCAGAGTCATGTTGCAAGTATCGTTTTGATTCAGTGCCTTTATTCGGTGCTCATATTCAAACTCGTGAGTAAAGGTACGGTTTAAAACCGTATACCTTGCAATACCTTTATTAAGTACCGTTAATTAAAAACCTTAATTTCGATACCACATTCAGTCCCTTATTTAGAATCATAATGGCATGTACGGTCGAAGTAAATGAAGGATTGGCAAATGTCAACTCTATTTGAATGACGTTAAGGATCAAAAGTGCTAAACATTAAATTTCCTCGACTGTACAATACAATAAGCGCTCCGTTAAAATTAAATAGTTCTCATGTAGTCAGCCAGCCAAGAAAGTGGTCTACCACTTTTGGACTTTATTTTGCATGCAATAAAGTCAAAAAGCGGTAGAACACTTTCTTGGCTGACTCTACTTACCTACTCTTTTTTGTTAAGCTATCATATCTTTAAGCGGCTATTAATAAAAGTTAAACAGTTTGCGTGCCCTTTGTTGGGCAATCATTAAATAAAATACTAGGTTTATACAATACTAGCTTCCGCCCGCGACTTCTCTCAAAAAACTATCCTATATTTTAATCCAGGCTAAAATCTTCGTGCAAAATTTCATCCAAATCGGTTGAGCCGTTTAAGCGTGATTGAGTAACAAACATCTAAACATCCAAACTTTCGCATTTATAATATTAGTAGGATTATGACGCAATAGAGTAAACATGGGCTTCCTGCGATGTTTTCTTTTGTCACATAAAACAACATCATACACACCAAACCCATAGAGTTGCTAATGCCAATAGAGTAAACTGAAATAATTATATTCTATTTGCCTCAACTCGAACGGCCACGGACGGTCCAAACCCGCGTGTAATTAGAACCCGCGGGTACGTGTGTACGGGTACACGGGTACCCGGGTACCCGCCCGCGGACCGGGCGGGTTCGGGCGTGTCCGTGTAGAACGGGCGCTTAGCACCGCGGGCTTAAGAACACGGGTATTCGGGCGGGCGGGTTAACACGTGTAGCGGGAGCCCTATTCTGAACCCATCTTAGAGTACTTATGATATGTGTGTAGATAAAGTAGTGAATGAAACTGTACATAATTTGGCCTTACAATACGAGTGTGGTTTTATGAAACGAGCGTCAGCAATCTAAAGAACATCCCATATCCTAATACTATTGTATTGTATTAGGATATGGGATATGGGATGTTCTTTAGATTTCCAAAAAGGTACAATATAATCACCAATCATTTCAAGTATTTTACCAATAATGTCCAATCTCAATGGAACGGGACGTTGGGATGTTGAACAAAACGTTAAAATGTACTAGTTAGGCACAGTACCTACTGGTCTCAAATAGTGACCAAAAACCAAACAGAAGAAAGTTAACACAATAGTCGGTCGAGCGAGCGATGCGCACGAAGTTATATGCTTCAGCTTGGGCCGAAAATCGTTTGTATGTCCAGATGACCCGCTGTCCCGCTGTTCTCCTCTACAGGTCGCATTTCTCAAGCGATTCTCGTGAAATTTAGTGAGTGTGTGAGAAATGCGACCTGTAGAGTAGAACAGCCGGACAGCGTTAGGTTAGGTTAGGTTAGGTTAGGTTTTTTTTTTTTTTTTTTTTTTTTTTTTTTTTTTTTTTTTTTTTTCCTCCTGATCTACCTCCAACATAATCGGAGCCTATTTTAAGCCAAACAGTTTCACTCCAGTTCCATCGATTATGCCTCTCGCACTTTCATGCTGCATACTTTTTCTTTCTAACGTCCTTCCTCATTCTTACCTTGCTTTGTCTACTCTAACTAGCTATATTGTTTATTTATACATACTTTGTCTTGATCTATCTAACATTCCGTTTCCTTCCTCTTTTCCATACCATCATATCTTTCTAGCCGTCCTCTATTACCATACTTTATTATTTTCTTATTGTATCAACAATAGGAGGGAAGAGGATCCCCGGGTGTTTCTTTATTTATAATCAACAATATTTTATTCTTACAGTTTTTTGACTTAACTATGTTACCACTATGTATTACAATTTTACTTCTTATTACTATATTATTTAATACTATATTTATATATATAACATTTAATACTATATTATTTGTCATATATATATTTTGTATGCTAGTTCTTAATATACGCAGTATATTATTTTAGCATACTTTTCTTTACTTATTTTTATTTTTTACAATAGTCTTACTTACTACTTCAATGCAATACTTGACAAATGTGTCCCTGCTTTTTCCCATCATGATGTCTTTAATGCTGTCTTTAGTTAATGTCATGTCTATTTTTTGTTCCAGGTTATACCTCTGTATTCCATTCTGGGGGCATTCCAGGAGCAGGTGGGTGACTGTCTCCGGCACCCCGGGCTCGCATGAGCATGATGGATTCTCTTTGCACTTAAACCGGTTTAAGTATTCGGAGAATCCACCATGCCCGGTCATTGCCTGGGTCAGTATGCCGCGTGGAACCACCTTCCTGACTATCCTGTGCGCTGCCACCGCATCAGGGAAGAAAATTTTTGTCGTCGCTGCTGTTGTGCCTTCTGTATACCTCCGGTTCCACACCTCAAGCGTCTCCATTCGGAGGACTCGCTTGACGTGTGATACCGGGCATAGGTCGTAGTTTGGTCTCCTTTTGGACGCCATAGCGGCCTCCTTGGCTAGCTGGTCGGCCCTCTCGTTCCCGTCCAAACCCGCATGAGCCTTGATCCAGAACAGGGAGATTTCCTTGCCCTGGAGGGAGATAGATCTAATGTTCTCCCTTGCTGTAATGGCTAGCGGGTGGAGGCAACGATGGTTTGTGACCGTTTGTAGAGCCGCCCTGGAGTCACTATAGATTCCAAAAGAAGACCCAGCACTGCTAAGCGCCGCACTCGTTGCTTCGCGCAACGCCAGGAGCTCTGCCTGGTACACAGTACAATAACTCGAGAGAGCAAGCTTGACGGCTTTGGTCTCGGCGTCGCCTTGCCATATTGACAATGCGGCGCCGACCCTGCCGCCAATCTTGCTCCCATCTGTAAAGATCTTAGTTTGGTACCTTATGTTGTCACTTAGGGCCTCCTGGTCTGCCAGGATCCCGAGCTCTATTTTTGTTAGCTCCGCTGGGTGCGGCGTTTCCAATGCGGATCCCTTCCGCTCTATCTCCCTGTCGCCCAGCTGCGGCAGGTCCGCTCCCCTCTTGGCCTCATATAATGAGGCCGCCTCACGGACTCGGAGGTCGAGGGGGAGCATTCCCGCCAACAGTAACGCAGCGTTCAGGGAGACAGTGCGGTAGGCTCCGCACTGCTTCTGCGCGATACCTCTCTGGACTGTTTCGAATTTTCTCCTTGTCATCAATTTTTCCGCAGCCGGTGCCCATACGCTGGCCGCATATAAGATCACCGGCTCGATGGTGGCCACGTATATCGTCCTGATGATTTCGGGATGAAGTCCCCAGCTAACTTTTGCTGCCCTTGCAAGTTGCTTGTATATCCCCGTAGCCTTCCTGCAGACGTTGCTTATGTGGGTGTTAAAAGTGAGCTTTTGGTCTATCGTCACCCCCAGCAGTTTAATCTCCTCTGCAAAGCAGACCTCTATCCCTCCCATGACAAGGCGAGGGGTGTCATATTTGAGCCTGTTGGTGATAAGTAGAGCGTTTGTCTTGTGTGGAGCAAACTTCAGTTTGCCCTTTACACCCCACGCCCTGACACGTTCGAGAGCGAGGTTCGCCTGCCTTTCGATTTCTTCAGCTGTATCTCCGTCAAACGCCATAACCACGTCATCCGCGAATGCCTGGCAGTAGTTACCCTCGTCCTCCAGATCCTTCAAGAGAGGGTCCAACAGTAAGTTCCATAGGATTGGGCCTCCTATGGAGCCCTGGACACAACCCTTCCTTGTGGATCTCGTGTGTTGCTCTCCCGCATACCTTACTACGACCTCTCTGTCGCTGAGATAACTGTCGATGACCCTCCTTAAGTTCAACGGACAATTCTCCTCCGCCAGTCGGACTCGGATTGCAGGCCACCATGCACTGTCGAATGCTCCCTCTATATCCAGTGAAATCAATGTAATGATTTTCTTTTGTTTTAATTTACTGCGGATGTATTGCATTAGGTTATAGAGGGAGTCTTCGGTGCTGCGCTGTGGCATAAATCCGTACTGACGGGGGCTCATCTTCGGTAATAGATGGAACTTAAGTCGGGTCACCAGCAGCTTCTCGTATGTTTTGCCCATAATGGACAGGAGGCCGATAGGTCTGTGAGATTTTGGGGCGGTATAATCGCTCTTGCCAGGCTTCCGCAAGATTATGACGACAGCTCTCTTCCACGCTACGGGGAAATACTCGCATTCCAGGCATTTGTTGAAAAGCAGCAGCATAATTTCCGGGTGGGCCTTCACAACTCGAAGACAGATGTCCGCTGTGAAACCGTCCTCCCCGGGGGCCTTTTTTGGACTGAAAGACTCGATCGCCTTCATGAGCTCCTCCATAGTAAACGGCGGATCGCAAGCATCAACTTGTCCCCCGGCGTTCACCACTTCGGCTCTCAGTCGAGTTTCTCGGTGCTGTTGATTGTCGCTTATGTCGAGGTCCTCCGGGTAAAACGTTTCAGCTAGTAGCTGCACGGAACCCTTAGCATCAAGGGTAACTCCGTCCTTTGTCAGCGGTAGGTCTTCAGATCTCCTTGTTGTTCTGCCTATGACTCTGTAAATCCCGTCCCACATGCTCTCCCTGTCCTGCTTCCCGCAGAACTCCCGCCAGCTGTCTATTTGAGCCTTCGCTGCCTCTGACTCATACGCGTCCTTCTGTTCCAGGTACTCTTGGATGACTTTTGCTCTTCGGATTGGGGCTGCACATCGGATCCTGCGCTTCCTACGGGTCACGTCTCTCTTCATCTCTGCGAGTTTTTCGGACCACCATGGCACGGTAAGTATTTCCTTAGCTTTTTTGGTAGGCATTGAGTGTTTGCATGCTATATCTATTGACTCTATAATTTTGTGTGTAAGTTGTTCCAAATGTTCCGTAGTGTGTATATGTGTAATGTCTGTGATTGTGATTTTGTTTTCTTCAAACAATTGGGTGAGTCTGCCATAGAATTCATCCCAATTTGCTTTTTTCGTATTGTATTTTCGTGTAGTCCTTGATATGCTAGCGCCTTTAGATTTTTTCAGGTTTAAGTGAAATACCATGCCATTGTGATCCGAGCTCGTGAGATTCTCAACTACGTTCCACCCGTCTATGAAGCCCAAGATGTTTGACGTGCAAGCCGTTATATCCACGAAACTCTGGTACCGTTTACCCCCCCTGATGGTGTCGAAGGTTGGCACCTTTCCCTGGTTCAGTACTGCCAGATCTAGCTCGTCAAGACAGCCGGCAAGCTCCTCCCCCCTGTGATCATTTGTGGGACTACCCCACCACGCACTCTGCGTTTACGTCGCCTCCAACAATCCATCCCGACGAGTCGATTTGCTGGCTTATGTGGGCCAGGCGTTCGAGGTCCGCATCGATAGGGTGATCATGCCGGGGGCATTCGAAGTAGACTGAGGTTAGATTGATCTTCCAGGCACCAGTCTGAATCCTTACCACCACGATGTTATTGGTGGTAAGCTTAGGGAACTGTATCACGTCTAAGTCTGGGTCAAAGACCGCTATGGCGGCTTTTACAGTTCCTCCGTCCACACTGGTGTTCTGGAAGATCCTCACCCCTCTGCGACTCCTCATTTCCCCGATGGATCCCACATACGGCTCCTGGATGAGTGCGACTGCTACTCTGCGCCTTTCCGCCTCGATCATCAGCTCATCGGTCGCCAGTCTGGATCGTTGGAGGTTCGCTTGCGCGATTATATATCTTGTGTCCTTCTGGCTGCCCTTAGCAATAAGCCACGGTTGCCCTCGCTATTTCGTCCCACCTCTTCCTAGTGGGGCAATCGTGGCTAAACGCGTTGTGGGCCGCTCGTTCCAGACCTCCCCTTGTGCAATTTTTGCAACTCGGGGGTACGTCAGCCA
The DNA here is from genome assembly GCA_947578815.1 of Epinotia ramella. Taxonomy (NCBI): domain Eukaryota; kingdom Metazoa; phylum Arthropoda; class Insecta; order Lepidoptera; family Tortricidae; genus Epinotia; species Epinotia ramella. Next base: position 31,313,181 of record OX388203.1, read on the forward strand.
AATAGTCGGCACACTCGCTCCTTAGGTGTGGGCCACCGCAATGACTACACAGGTCCACTGACTCTGTGCAGTACTTTTTGCCGTGGCCAAAACCCAAGCAGCGAGTGCACTGCATCAGCGGGCTCTGATCTTCGACCCGAATACGCTGAAGATCGACATGCGCGTAGCCCTTGTCTAGCATTCGTCGCCAGACTATGGGTGAAACACTGATGACCACATGGCTGGTGTGGGGATTCCGCGTCCTTCTCCGATATCGGACTTTCATTCTGTCATCCTCAGCGTCGAGGCCGTCGAAGACACTCCTGTTCTGGTTCCTCAGGGCCTTTGCAATGTCCTCGTCAGTGTTGACTGCGAGCACACTCCTGAGCACCAGTAAAGGATCCTTGTTTTCGACCTCCTCCACGCTGAGGTCGACACCATCCTTTTTCAACCTTTCCTTTATTCGGTTCCTGTCTTCTTTCGTCCTTAATCCTATTATTACTTTTCTATCCCGTGCCTTTCTTACTTTTTCCACTTTTATCCACCCTTCCTTTGCGTCAATCGCCCTCCTGATTTTGTCCAAGACCTCTTCCCCAGTCTCCGTCTCGTTATTGGAGGTGACACACACAGAGTGTAGTGTCCCTCTCTTCTGGGTGGGTCTTTCAGGACTACCGGCGGCTGCTTCGGCATAGGTCTTTGAGGCCAACCTTTCCAACGTAAAGTCCAGTGTCTCCTTCAGTTCGTCCATTTTCGCATTGTTGGCCTCTATGTGCTTTCCGTGCTCCTCCAACCTCTTGGCCAACTCATGGTCCTGAGGCTGGTGTGCGGTGGCGGCGGTGGACTTACTTTGCTCTTCCCTCCTTAGGTCGTCCAATTTCCGGCTATTCTCAATCAGCAGCCTTGAGTGCTCCTCCAAGGCCCTCACCATCACGTCCTGGTTAGAAGTCGGGGGCCCAGGCATTATGGTCTCCACTTTGGGTCCAACCTGCTTTGATGGCCCACTGGTCTCCGCTTTCGTTTGTCCTTTTTTACCCTCGGCCTCCGACTCCTTAACCAGTGCATACAGCCTATCCAAGGCCTCACCAACTTTATTTTTTATCTCGGTCTTTAAGTTTTTCGAGCTGTTAATATTTAATTTGCCTTTTAAGAGACAGGCCTTTGCTTCCGCCACTCGGTTTTTGTAGCCTTGTGCCGGTGACGAAGGTGACGCAGGTATTGAGATGAACGTTTTGTTTGCGTTCTCTTCCTTTGTGCGCTGCGTCTGCGCCTGTGTCTGTTTAGGTCGTATTTCTGGGCTCCGTCTTGGTATTCTCGATGGAGGGGTGGAGCTTGCCCCAGCAGCTTCTCCCTCTCCAATACTCGTCCTGACACTCTTCTCTCCTACACTAATAGGAGAGGTCTCAGCTTCGGCTGCTGGTGCCCCCTTCGTGGGGGTTCTTAATCCTAGCATGTCGGAGGTAGTGTGGTTCCTCGTATAAAGGAAGACGTTTAATCAACAGGGCACACGTCACCGTTTTGTAAAGTCGTAAATAGATGTTTTTGCAATGTCAAATGAGAATAATTGGGTTAACAATTTAGGTCAAGTACACAGAAATAAAACAATAGAGTCGCGGACTCTGTCAGAATTTAACCCCGAGTAGGGCTTAAGGGATTACAGTAATATCCTAAAGAATTACCAGAAACTCTATGTAGAGCCGGTCTACTATACAATATAAATTAGCAGAGTACACTGCTAGTCTTAAAATTAATTTAACTCTACACACAGTAAAAATAACAGAAATAACAATGTAGAGACAAAACGGCTCTAGGTAGAGCTACAATATTCCGCCCAAAGGATAGCTCTCTTCGAGCCCAGTTCAGGGACACCAAGCACGCTCCGCTAGCTCCAAGGGATCCGGAGATATGATCGGTTTCCGTTTTCGGTATCGGATCCAAGATGGCCGCCGAAATCAGATACCAGGCCGTATCTCAGGAACCAGTGGTCCGATCGAGACGCGGTTTCCTTCCCTGAGGAGGGCTCGCCAAGACGCACCGTTGGAGACCGGTTTCAGGAAAAACAGAGTCCTGAAATTTTTTCAGGCTAAAAAGTTCTGGATCTTTCTGAAAAAGTCTCGTTGGGTAGACCTTCGACCGGGCTTCTGCACAAAGAAAACCCCAGGTCGCTACGACTTCCCGTTTCGGAGATATCGGGAGTTGAAATTCCCCAAGATGGCGGCCTGGACTGTCAAAGTCGAACTTTGACAGGCTATAGCTCCGCTCCCGGTGGTCGCAGAACCGTGGAATTTTCTCTGTCCGGCTTCGCTCTCTCTCCTCTCTCCTCCGGGACCACTTCCGGGAGTCAAAACTTTCAGGCACTGAAACGGCCTGAAACCTGGAGGGGCGGGTAGATACTGAGCCCCGGGGTCCACTTAAGAAAACCGCAGGTCGCTAGGACTCCTAGTTCAGGAGCTATGACGGCTGAAAGAATAACAAAATGGCCGCCGAGCTGTCAAACTCCAACTTTAGGAGCTGATAACTCCTGAACCAGACGTCGTAGAGCTGCCGGGTTTTCTCCAGGGGTTCTCCCTTGACCTCCTCTTGCTCCCTAAAGGGGTCTCAGGACAAAAAATTTATATGCGCCGAAATTGAGAAATTTTGATGGGGATGGATAGGGGCCAAAAAATAAGGAGCAGGGACACCTTTCTCGGAATTTTCCGACAAGGGGTTCGGGAGATAAACTAAAATTAAGATCTGGTATCTAAAAACAAAATGGCCGAAAATGTTCAACTTCTTTGTTTTTGAGTATTTCTGACCCTGGTTGCCGCTTCGGTCGGATAATACGACCTCTCTAGACACTATCCCGTGGTCAGAAACAATAAAAAACAATTAATTTAGAAAATATGGAGAAATTTTGAAAAAAATTTATAACTCCCGAACCGATAGGCGAAAAATTTCGAAAAAATACACAAAAATACAGTAAGGAGAGGCGCACAGAACACAATACACAGAAATTTTTTTGTCAAATAAAAATGTGAAAATTTCCTGAAAAAACGAAAAATTTGGTTTTTCAGAAAATTTTCTAAGTCCTAGAGCGTCTAAAATTTTTCTAAGTCTAAAAATAGGTAAAACTAACTAGCGCGCAACTTTGAGCAGTTTTAAAACCCGCGCGTCTCACTTAATTAAAAAATTATTCACTATCAAAGTTTGGTCACAGAATTATTTTTAAAAAAGAAACTATGATAGTTAAAATTATGGCACTTGCGGTTCCGGGCTGCTGTTTATGCGGCGCACGGTGCCTCCGAAGCTCAGCTCTCTCCGATGTTCAGGAGCAAAACCACGCCAACATGTGGTTCTTGTTTTTTTGACTGTAGTGTCTCGGCGTGACGTCACACAAAGCTGTGCTATACGTCAGAAGATGGAGCTCGACGGGGCGCAGTGCGAGGCTTTTCGCTCGTAAAAATCCAGGCAGCAGAACTCGAGAAATCTCAAGTTAAAAATATAATATTTCACTTTTTTTCACTTCCACTCGAATATCTCACTCTGCACTTCGAGTTAAGAAAAACTTTTGTAATGGCCGGGTGCGCGGCGCAATTCCGCAACTTTTGATATATAACACGTCCCGGTAGCTCAAAGAAAACCTACTTTTTCGAGTTTTTTACCGCGGAGTGACTTAAAAACGTGGCGCTCCGGGCGGCGGTAGGGGCGCTACTGGTTAGGTTAGGTTAGGTTAGGTTTTTTTTTTTTTTTTTTTTTTTTTTTTTTTTTTTTTTTTTTTTCGAGCTACCTCCAACATGATTGGAGCCATTTTTATGACGCTTAATCTACCACAGTCATTCCAGTTCTCACTCGTATGCTTCTCGCACTTTCATTCTGCATACTTGGTCTTTCTATCATTCATCACTTTTCAATCTCTTTTTGGGTGGGATGCCCATCTATTCTGTCTACTGTGTTGCGGATGGGTTTTCCGCCTAACTAGTCTTATGTTTTCTTATTTAGAGGGATGTACACAACACGGGTGGATTTTTAATATCAGTAACTCCTTCTCTTTTACATTCTTTCCATCTACATCTACAGGGTTATTTTACTTTTACATTATTAATCAGTTTACTTATTCTATTACATTGTCTTATTTGCATACAGTGATTTTAGCAGCTTTTTCTTAGTTGACAATTGTTCCTTTTTGTTATACATTTTTATTTATGCTTAGTAATAATATAATTATTATATTATATAAACATAATTTCTACGTTTTGTTTCTTTTTATTACTTCATTAGTTATTTTTATGCAGTATTTCATGAAAGTTTGTCTGTCCTGTCCTTCCATAATTTCGCTGATTTTATTTGGTGTCAAGGTGAGATTTAATTGTTGTTCTAAGTCGAACCGGTTTAACGCATGAACTGGGCATTCCAGTAGTATATGCCGCACTGTTTCTTCTACGGCTGGATCGCAAACGCAAGATGGGCTCTCCTTGCATTTGAATCTGTGTAGATATTCTGAGAAACCCCCATGTCCCGTCATTATTTGCGTAGTGATGTTTGTTGCGTCGAATTTTCGTATTGTCCTGTAAGCTGCTCTTGCGTCAGGGAAGAAAAGTTTTGTGCCGGATGCGGTTTCACCTGATAAATATCGCTTATTCCATTCTTCGAGCGTAGCCATCCTAATGCTTCTCTTGACAAATGATATTGGGCAATGGTCATATTCCGGTTTTCGTTTAGAGTTCAGGGCTGCCTCTTTCGCCAAGACGTCTGCTCTTTCGTTGCCCTCGAGCCCTGCGTGCGCCTTGATCCAATGTAATGTTACTACCTTACCCTCGAGGGTAGAATACTTGAGATTCTTCTTTGCTTCCACTGCCAGGGGATGAAGGCTGTTGTGATTTTGTATGGTTTGGAGAGCTGCCATGGAGTCACTATAGATACCATACGATTTGGCTTTAAGCTGCCTTATAGTTTTTGTTGCCATACAGAGTGCTAGAAGCTCTGCCTGATAGACGGTGCAGTGATTAGATAGGGCAAATTTGCGAGCCTTAGTTTCAGCCTCGCTGTTCCAGATGGACAGCGCTGCACCAACCTTGCCTTCCAGTTTACTTCCATCTGTGAAGATGCGGATCTCGTAGTTGCTATTTGTGTTGACTAGTTCTTGGTCCGTCAGGCTCACTATTTCTAATTCGTTGCATTCTGAGGGGTGTGGCATCTCCGATGCTGGAGTCCTGCGCTCGACCTCAATGTCACCTAGTGCTGGTAATGGTTTTCCCTTTCTGGCTTCGTACAGTGCGGCGGCCTCCTGGACACGAAGGTCCAGAGGCAGTAATCCTGCCAGCACCAGGGCTGAATTAAGGGATACAGTGCGGTAAGCTTTACTCACTTTTTGTGCTATGCTGCGTTGCAGGACGGCTAGCTGTTTCTTAATTCCCAATTTTGACGCCGCTGGAGCCCATACGCTAGCAGCATACAAGACGATAGGTTCGATTGTGGCTATATAAATAGTTTTGATAACCTCGGGGTGAAGACCCCAACTGGTTTTGGCTGCTCTGGCAAGTAGTTTGTGGACTCCAATTGCTTTCCTGCAGACGTTTGCAACATGCGAGTTGAATGTTAGCTTGTCGTCGATGGTGACGCCCAACATCTTAATTTCGTTGGACGTGGCAATGCTGACGCCGCCCATGCTAAGTCGCGGGGTGTCGTATTTCAGTTTTCTGGTAATTACCATCGCATTGGTTTTGTGCGGCGCAAATTTGAGCTTGTTACTGACACCCCACTTCCGTACATGTTCGAGGGCAGCATTCGCGCGGGTCTCGATCTCCGTCGCTGTCTCTCCATCGAAGACAAGCACTACATCATCGGCAAAAGCCTGGCAGTAGTCTCCCTGCGCTTCCATGCTTTTTAGGAGTGGGTCTAACAGGAGGTTCCAAAGTATTGGGCCTGCTATGGATCCTTGGACGCAGCCCTTGTTCGTGTTTGTCGCATATTCTTCACCTGCATATCTGACGTTTACCTTACGGTCCCTGAGGTAACTATCCATAATCTTTCTTAGGTTTAGTGGGCACCTTTCCTCGGCCAGCCGGATTCTAATGGCAGGCCACCATGCGCTGTCAAAGGCCCCCTCTATATCCAGTGAGACAATAGTTACGATTTTCTTTTCGTCCAGTCTTTTCCGAATATATTGCATCAGTGTATAAAGGGAGTCCTCCGTGCTCCTTTGGGGCATGAATCCGTACTGCCGGTCGCTGGTTTTTGGTACCAGGTGAAATTTTAGCCGGGCTACTATCATTTTCTCGAGTATTTTACCTAGTATTGGGAGCAGACCGATGGGCCTATATGATTTTGGGTTATTGTAGTCGCTTTTACCCGGTTTTCTTAGTACTACCACTGTTGCCTCTTTCCAGAGTTTAGGAAAGTGATGGTGCTCCAGGCATTTGTTTAGAAGAGCCAACATTATTTTAGGGTAACACGTGATAGCGTGACGGCATATATCGGCGGTGAAGCCGTCTGCTCCTGGTGCTTTTTTAGAGTTAAAGGACTCGCTTGCCCTTTTTAGTTCTGACATTGTGAATAGTGGCTCGCAAAGTTCACTTTGTTCATCAGTATTCACTTTGTCAGCCCTCAGCCGAACATGGCAGTGATGGTCATTATCATCTTTGGTCATGTCGTTCGGATAGAAGGTCTCCGCTAGTAGTTGCACTGACTCTCTTGAGCTTAGCGTTTTTCCTTCTTTTTCTAATGGCAAGTCCTCTACTCTTTTTGTTACTCTGCCGATGACTCTGTATATTCCTTCCCATAGTCCCTCCCTATCTTGTTTTCTGCAGAATTCTTTCCAGCTTTCAATCTGGGCTTTTGCTGCTTGCAGTTCGTATTCTTCCTTTGCCTTTAGGAATTCTTCAACGACCTTTGGTCTTCGTATCGGGGCCGCGCATCGTATTCTGCGCTTCTTGGTCGTCATTTCTCGTTTGAGTGTTTCGAGATCCTTAGTCCACCATGGATTGGCGAATTTCTCTTCAATTTTCTTTTTTGGGATCGTTAAATTACTTACTTTTGTAATTACCTCTGTTAGTTTCTGGATGGCGTTTTCTATTTCTATTGTTGAACTTATGGATGCTATTTGTGTTTCTGTTAGATTTTCCTCAGGTAGCAATTGTCCTAACTTCTCATGAAACTCGGACCAGTTGGCCTTTTTTGTGTTATATTTTCTCGTGGTTCTTTTGATTTGGATTTGTGTGGATCTTTTGGTGTGAATATTGAAGAGAATTCCATTGTGATCTGAGCTAGTGAGGCCTTCGTCGATTCTCCAGTCATCTACTATGTCTATTATGTCTGTGGAGCAAGCTGTTACATCGACGAAACTTGTGAGGCGTTTGCCTCCCCTGATGGTGTCAAAGGTCGGTATTAGTCCTCTGTTTAAGATGTTAAAATTGAGTTCGTCGAACGCCTCCATTAGACTCTCACCCCTATGGTCGACAACTGGACTCCCCCACCAGGAGCTCTTTGCATTTGCGTCTCCTCCGAGAATCCATCTGTTAGGGCCTATTTCTTCTTTAGCCTTCATAAGGTGCTCCAGGTACGGTTCGATGGGCTGGTCCGGTTCGAAGTAAAGGGATACAAGTGTTATTTTCAGGACGCCGGTGCCGATGCCAACTATGACGATGTTGTTGGTCGTTAACTTTGGGTACTGTGTGACGATCAGTTCGTTGTCAAAGATAGCTATTGCCGCTTTTACAGTTCCTGCTTCGGGGCCGGCGTTCTGATATATTCTTACACCCCTATGGCTCCTCATTACTCCGATTCCTCCCACATATGGTTCTTGCAGGAGCGCCACTGCGATTCTTCGTCTCACTGCTTCCACAAGGAGCTCGTCTGTAGCCAGTCTTTTTCTCTGTAGGTTTGCTTGCATTACCCGGTAGGGGTTTTGAACTGCTGTGGTGCCCTTAGCAGTGGTATGCCACTGTTGACCGGGCTATTTCATCCCACTTGCGACGCACTGGACAGATATGGTCAAATGCGCCATGATCGGTGTTCATCATCTTGGCCTGGGAGCAGTTTCGACAGTTGGGTTTTATTCCTGCTAGCCAGTCGGCGCATTCTGCCCTCATATGGGGCCCACCGCAGTGGCTGCATAGGTCTACGGCATCAGTGCAGAACCTCTTTCCGTGCCCATAGCCCAAGCAACGTGTGCACTGGAGCAGCGGTGTTTGGTCCTCCACCTTGACGCGCTGTAGGTCGATATGCATACTTCCTATGCTGGTCGCTCTTTGCCAGACTGCTGGTGAGACTCCAATTACAACGTGGCAGGTATGGGGGTTTCTCGCCTTCCGTCTGTATTTTATTTGTATTTTATCCTCCTCTTTATTGTGACCGTGGAATACGTTCTTGTTTTGATTACGCAGTGCCTCGAGGATGTCCTCATCCGTGTTAACTGCGAGGACGCTTCTCAGGATCAGAAGGGGATCTTTGTTCTTCACATTCTCTATGTTCAGGTCTCCGGTCTTGCTCCTTATTTTTTCGCTAAAAAGTTCGCGATCTCCTTCTGTTTCGAAGCCCATTATTATTTTTCTGTCTTTCGCTTTCCTTACTTTTTCTATTTTAATCCACCCGTCTTTCGCTTTGACTACTTTTCTAACCTTGTCCAGCACCTCTTCGCCGGTCTCAGTTTCGTCGGTGGAGGTTACGACGACCGAGTGCAGCGTGCAGCTCTTGGGTAATATCTTTGTGTTAGTGTTAGAGTTGGGTGTCGTTGCCGCTACACTCGCGTACGTCGTGGTAGAGGCCAGCTTATGTATGGCGGCTTGTTGCTCTTCCAGCATCGCCTTCACTTCATCCATCTTCCTGTGGTTCTCTTCCAGCATCTTTGTGTGCGCGTCAATTTTAATTAGGATTTTATCCGCATTTGCGCTGGCTTCAGGGGTTTTTTCAGTGGCCCCTTTTTCGGCTGCTGTCCCTTTGAGGGTCTCTAGCCCTTCTTTTTCTTTCCCTTTTTTGGGCGCGGATTCGAGCTCCTTCACAATTTGGTAGAGCCGGTTTAGTGCTTCTATCACGTCCTGTTTAATGTCTGTCCGAACGTTTCTCGCACTGTTGATGCTGTTCTTCCCCTTCTCAAGACAGGCTCTGGCTTCCGTAACTTTGCTTTGGTGGGTTCTCGTTGGTGGTGTGGCAACCCGGTGTGTCGAGGGTGCTGTCCTGTCCTGAGACGGTGCCACTTTTTCGACGACGGCAGGGCCTGCCTGCGTCCTTGGTTCGGTTGTAACCGGTATAAGCGTTGGGGTCATGTCAAGTTTGGCAGCCTCCCACTTGTCAATAGACTTTCTCACCGTCTGTTCTGGGGTTTTTTCGGTCGAGGATTCACCTTCTGGTTTCCGGGTCGGTGTTCTGATTCCTATTCCGAACATTGTTCAGCTTAGTTTGTCCAAGGTATTGCCGTGTATAGGGCGGCTAATTTTACTTAAATTTATCTTAGGAGGTATATATTTGCTCTACGTAGAGCCGTAAGCAGACTGTCTTAATGCTATACAGGATGTGGCGCCGTGTATGGGGGCCACTATTTGTCAAATACGGAATTAATCTAGGAATTTTTTGGAATTTTTGAAATGTAGAGCCAAAATTATATGTCAAAATGTCGCCAGGGGATTTCGGAGGGGGGGAAGCATAGAGGGGGGGGGGGTAAAATTTTAATAGTTTTTCGCTAGGACCCACCGTTTCGGAGATATTTAATGTTTTTTGAATTGTAGAGTCTCTGACTGTCTAAAACGTTATACAAGACGTGGCGCCGTGTATGGAGCCACTATTTATCGAAATTCGAGGATAATCCAAAAATTTTTGAAATGTAGAGCCAAAAAATTTTTGTTAAAATATTGCTGGGGGTTTTCGGAGGGAGGGAAGCATAGAGGGGGGGGGGGTAAAATTTTGTTAGTTTTTTGCTAGGGCCCACCGTTTCGGAGATATTTAAGTTTTTTGGTTTTTCCAAAAAATTTTGAGTCACAACTGTCTTAATACACCACACTGTTAAACTTATGTCCTATTTAAACTATGAGTTCTCTGGCCCCTTTAAGGTTGGCAGGTTAGCGAGTAGCTAATGTTTTGGGGCACACGCACACTACACATTCACTTAAGTGTTCACAGTAATTGTAATTTTGACAGTACCTTTGTGGATGTATAAATGTCAATACTCGGTTGATGAAGGTGCTGCGTCACGCTCGTTCCTTGTGTACGTACTAGCCAGTCCTTGGCTACTAAGATGTTGCGTATAACAACAGTCACTTTCACTTGCACAAAACAGTTTTGAGATCAGTGTCACTTTTTGGTCCTTATTTTTACGCACTTTATAACATGCAGGATACTGTTCACTCCGTAATAATATGTGTTCTCTTTTTTCGAAACAACACCACGTTCCAATTTAATAATTTTTTGAGGTTAACCTTATTGTCACTGTTTTTGTCACTCTCTTTCGCTAATTTGGGTCCCGGACTCGGTCAGGATATAGCACTCACCGCAAGTAACAATAGTAACACTCACTTGCGCTTGCAGTTAAAACTTATATGGGTTTAAGCGCTACACGTGTTCGGTTTTGTGGTTAGACCTGGCTTCGCTTTTCTGGTTACTACGCTTCACTTGGAGGCCCAATTTTCAAAATACATGTGGTATTGCACTGTGGGCATAAATGCGCTTTCACTGGTACCTCTTATTACACGAGAAAGTAGTGTTCACAGTTTTTCACTTCTCTTTGAGGTTAACCTAAATCACTGTTATGGTCGCTGCACTTCACATGGTTGTCCGATTTCACATCTGTTTCCACCAATGCGAAGAGGGCGTCAGGGCGCATCCCCTGATACCACTCACGACACTAAGGCACTGATTTTACTATTTAAAATGATTTTTCTAACGCGGAGCGAATAAATTCGTGGCGCTCAGTACGGCGCTGGGAGCCAGAGTGGTTAGGTTAGGTTAGGTTAGGTTTTTTTTTTTTTTTTTTTTTTTTTTTTTTTTTTTTTTTTTTTTTTTTTTTTCTCCTGATCTACCTCCAACATAATCGGAGCCTATTTTAAGCCAAACAGTTTCACTCCAGTTCCATCGATTATGCCTCTCGCACTTTCATGCTGCATACTTTTTCTTTCTAACGTCCTTCCTCATTCTTACCTTGCTTTGTCTACTCTAACTAGCTATATTGTTGGTTAGGTTAGGTTAGGTTAGGTTAGGTTAGGTTAGGTTAGGTTAGGTTAGGTTAGGTTAGGTTAGGTTGGGGTGCGAGGTCGGGTAACCTCCACGAGTGTCAGGGCTCTTTCAGTTCCTGTGGACCCTCGCGGGTCTGCGGGAAGGGGAAGGGTCTTGGCTGGTGCACCCTGGAGGCAACGGTAAGTGATTCTTCTACGGGGGAATCGCTTACTGGTGCTACTAATAACCCGACACAGGAAGGAGGGGGCTTGTTGTGTTCCAGTGATCCCTGAGGCTGTACCGGATAGGGCTACCCATACCGGGGAGGCAAGGGGTGAGGACCCGGGAGCGACGAGGGAGGGCGCCTAGTGGCGCGGGGGCCCCTAGAGGGCCCGGAACGGCTCTCTCCGCGTCCATCTGACCAGAAGATGGCGCTGGAGACGGGCAACGGCCGTAAAGGCAAGGAGGCGGGGTGGTTTACCCAACCACCAATAGGGGAGCCCACGCCAGCTCCCCTTGAATCCCGGAACCCGCAGCACTCTCCCAACAACCCCCATCTATGGCGGCATGGGGTACGGGAGGTGCCAGCTTTTAGCGCGCGGACCGGAGGGCTTGCCTTAACTGGCCGGCCCGCGGGAAGGAAAACCCTATAAAACCCGACAGTGAAGTCGTTAAAACCTCTGGACACCGCCCGACCTCCAGAGTAAATAGGGTTACCCAGGTACAGGGGGCACTGCCTGGGTGTACTTCTCTTCCCCCATACTCGTGGGATTAAAAATGAATGGAAAAAATAAAGGAAAAAAAACAAAACTAAATGAGGACGCGTCAAAAGACGGAAACGGGACACTTAAAACTGACACGGATACGGAGGCCTTTCGCCCTAGCCGCAGCCTAGCACGCTCACCAGTGCGATGGGTGAGCGGTAGCCCGCACATAAACCTGGACGCGGACATGTTCCAGATCGCGCGGAAAGGTGCGGACGGCCCAGTGTACGACGGCTCTGGCGTCCTCTTGCCGCAAGGGGGTAGGGAGCGCCCCGCGGAGATGGCCCCGCGCTTACTATTGGCCGCCGTGAGTGCGGAGCAGACGGAGGATAGCCTGACGCCGACACTGGAGGGTGGGCTAGAGGCCCGTTTTGAGTTGGTCCCCAGGGTGCTTCTGACGCGCCTGGAGGAGCGGAGGGAGACTGACGGAGGGGAAAGTGCGTCCCTCACCATCGAGGCTGCTCGCCGGCGGACTGGACCGGCCTCGAAGCGAAGGTACAGAGCCAGGGCCAGTGGGCGGGTGCCTCCATGCCCGCTAACTCCCTTCAAGCTCGGGAACTCGGAGGAGGTGCGGGAGTCGTCCGTCGACTCCCCAGTGCCCGGATCGGACGCGGAGGACTGGACTGAAGCCAACGACCCAAGCGTGGAGGATCGGGAACCGGTAGTTCTACTGTCCCCGTCAGAGGGCATGGAACTGAGAACTTGTGGGAAAAGAGGACACCAGGACCAGCCAGGTGACCCGGAGCCGGAAAATGGGCCCAAGGCTAATACGGCTCGTAGAGGGAGGCCCGTGTCTCTACTATGTGGAATTAGGGGGAGAAGGGGGAGGAAAAAAGGGAACAATCTGCCCACTAATCCCGACTGGAGGAAACGGAGCCCGGTACAGGAGGCGCGTTTATCGCCAACCCTTGCGCCAAGTGACTCCATCATTGAGATCATCCGCAAAGAAGCTCATGCGGTCCTTGATGAAGATCGGAAGTCGGGGCACCTCAGTGGAAGGGTCCACGGCCGTATAAACCGGGCGTGCCGGGAAATCCTACTCGGTGCGGAGAGTTTGCAGTCGCGCGAGGCAGATGAGGAAATGCGGGTCTTAAAAGCGGACAACAAAAGGATGAGGGAGCAGTTGGCCCAATTAACGGAGGAGACCAAGGCTCTCAGGACCGCGTTTTCGGAGAGGGCCAACCGGCCCCCGGTGGCCAAGCCTGCTGAAAATCCTGCCTCAGCTGTGACGGATCTCCTAGCGGAGCTCAAGGAGGACCTAAAAAGGGACCTCCTTGTGTCGCTAGGAGAAATGATGAACGTAAGAATCGGAGAGGTCAAGAGTCTCCTTCCACCTGCCCCGAACCTGCGTCCGTCTCTAGCTGCGGACCATAACAGGGAAGGGACCGCAAGGGAAGTGGAGAGGCAACAGGGCCCTTCTCCTGTGCAGCCCACGTCAGCAGCAGGAGCGCCGGCATCAAAAAGGGCCACTACAGGGGCTACATTAATGCCTCCTGCCAACACCGGGGCGCCCACAGTGGTTAAGAGCCAGAAGAAGGGGAAGAAAAAGAAGAAGGGGAAGAAACCGAAGCAAGTCCCGCAAACAGGGTCGGTGCCACCACCAGAACCCCAGCTATCGGCACAACCACAGACCGAGTCAGAGTGGACGGATGTGGTGGGTAGGAATGCGAAGAGGACGGCTAGTAAAGCAGCGGCCGCGGCAGCACGACCTGCAGCCAAGGCTTCTACGCCAAAGCAGCGGAAATTGGTCGTTCCCAAAACAGCCGCCATCGTGGTGGCTCTCAAGCCGGACTCAAAGGCCACTTACGCCTCCATCATGGCAAAGGCGACGTCTCTACAGCTAGCGGAGGTGGGGCTGGACCATGTCCGTGTCCGGAAGACGGCTGATGGCGCCCGCATAATTGAAGTCCCTGGAGCGGACAATGGCCGAGCTGCCGACTCCCTGAGAGAGAGGCTTGAGGGCCTTATTGGAGATGATGCGAGGGTGTATCGTCCCGTCAAGATGGCTGACTTGTTGGTGACTGGCCTCATGGAGTCGGCAACTCCCGAGGCGGTGGCGGCTGCGGTGGCTGCAAAAGGTGGCTGCAAGGAGGAAGAGGTAAAGGTCGGTGCCGTTCGGCAGGCCTCTAGCGGGACGGGGTCAGCCTTTGCCAAATGTCCAATTGCGGCAGCGACCAAAGTGTTGGAGGGTGGAAGGTTGCTGGTAGGATGGGCGAGTGCGGTAGTTAGAGCACTCGACCCGGCACCACTACGGTGCTATAAATGCATGGGGACGGGACACACCAGGGCGACATGCACCTCGCCAGTGGATAGGGGCAATCTCTGCTTCCGTTGCAGCAAGCCGGGCCATAAGGCGGCGGAATGCACGGAGACACCTTTCTGCGCGGTGTGCCACTACTCCAAGATTGCAGCGGGACATATGATGGGAGGTACAGCGTGCGCACCTCCGCGTGTCCGAGGAAGGGAGCCCTCTGCAAGGACTCTGGGGACCTCCAACAACAGCTGTGCGGGGTCAACTGAGGGGCAAAACATGGAGCACTGATGCCAGTACGACCTGCATTTCGAGATACACTCGAGGTCCTCCAATGCAATGCTAACCACTGCGCCCGCGCACAGGATCTTATGGTCCATCACATGGCGGAGTGGGGCATCAGTGCCGCCGTGGTGGCCGAGCCTTACTTCGTGTCCCCCCAACCTAACTGGGTGGGGGACACCAGTGGCTTGGTAGCGGTGGTTGTCCCTCCAATCGGCAACCACCCGCCAATCACCAAAATAAGGAGTGGTCTGGGCTACGCAGCGGTCGAATGGGGGGGAGTGGTGCTGATAGGTGTCTACTTCTCACCCAACCGGCCGCTGTTCGCATTTGAACAGTTCCTGGAGGAGCTTGGGAGGGTGGTAGGTGGAGCTGCGCCGGCACCGGTTCTGCTCATGGGGGACCTCAACGCAAAAAGCATGGCGTGGGGTGCCCCCAGGACTGACCAAAGGGGAGAAGCTCTGTGGGACTGGGCAACGGGCCTGGGGCTGGAGGTCCTAAACCGGGGCACGGCCAATACTTGCGTGCGTCGGCAGGGGGGGTCCATCGTGGACATTACGTTCGCGACCCCAGCCGTTGCGGCGCGTATCTCAGATTGGCGTGTCCTGGGGGATGTGGAGACCCTCTCTGATCATTTATATATCAGACTGAGGGTCACTAAAGAAGGGCGGGCCCAGCCACCGGATCCCGCCCTGCAAGGACGGAGAGGAGCTTTCCCCAAATGGAGTCTGGGTACTCTGGACCGAGATGCGGCCGAAGAGGCCGCAATGACTGAGGCAAGGTGGGGACGAGCACCGGACCGGTCGCGGTGTGTGGAGGAAAGGGCTCTGCAGTTCCGTAGGTCGCTGGCGGCGGTATGTGACGCAGGCATGAGAAGGGCGGGGAAGCCATTAGCGAAGAAGCGGGTGTACTGGTGGTCCGAGGAGGTCGCGGCTCTTCGTCTGGTCTGCAATGGGGCGCGGCGAGAGTACACCCGATGCCGGCGGCGGAGACACACTCCCGAGGAGGAGGAGCTTCGGCACAGGGCGTTAAAAGAGGCTAAGGGGGCCCTGTGTCTTGCTATTGCAAAGGCTAAGGATGCCGCGCACGAGACGTTCCTGGCCATCTTGGACAGGGATCCATGGGGGCGGCCCTACAGGGTCGTACGCAACAAAATGCGTAACGGTCCCACCATGGATTCTCTGGAACCGGAACTCCTCACGCAAGTGGTGGAGGGTCTCTTCCCGCCCGCTCTCGACTTCACCCCACCAACGATGCAGGAGCAGCGGATGGAGGACCCAGAGCCGGTGGCAGTGACACCGATTACGGAGGGGGAGCTGATGTGGGCGGTGCACCGGCTGAGGGCCGGTAAAAAGGCCCCTGGGCCAGACGGTGTGCCGGGAAAGATCTTGCCGATCGCGATGGGCCACCTTGGGAGCCGCCTAAAGGACTTGTTCGATGATTGTCTGGAGACGGGGCGGTTCCCGGGTTGTTGGAAGGAGGGCAAGTTATGCCTCTTGCGGAAAGAAGGTCGGCCGGCGGACTCTCCCTCCGGGTGGCGGCCCATTGTGTTGCTGGACGAGACTGGGAAGATGTTGGAGCGGATACTCGCTTCCCGGATCGTCCGGCATTTAGACAATACGGGCCCCAATGTGTCCGACCGCCAGTTCGGCTTTCGAATAGGACGGTCCTGCATAGACGCATTGGGTGCCCTTCGAGGGTTTTGTTTGGAAGCAGCGGAGAGACGGGAGGGGGTGGTGGCGGTGTCATTAGACATCGCCAACGCGTTTGGATCCCTCCCGTATTCGGTAATTGGGGAGGCGCTCCAATATCATGGTGTGCCTGCCTACTTGAGGCGCATAATAGAGCACTACCTCACGCAGAGGGTAGTGCTCTACGAGGAAAGAGGAGGGCAAAGAAGGTCGAGGCCCATGGCATGTGGCGTGCCCCAGGGGTCCGTACTGGGCCCTTTACTATGGAACTTGGGGTACGATTGGGCCATTAGGGGTGCCCTCCTCCCCCGGATGGCTGTCATCTGCTATGCGGATGATACGATGGTGGCTGTCCGGGGTGCGGATATGTGGGAGGCTCTGCGGCGGGCAGAAGTTGCCGCGGAGCAAATGGTGACCCGCATCCGGCTGCTGGGCCTGAGGGTGTCCCTCCCGAAAACAGAGGGAATAATCTTCGGGGGGAGGGGCTGGCGGCCGCCTGCGGGTGCCACAATTAGAGTGAGCGGGGAGGCGGTCCAGATGAAGCCTCATATAAAGTACTTGGGGCTCATTCTGGACCGCAAGTGGAACTTCGGGGAGCATTTCCGCCAGCTTGCTCCCCGAATAGTGGCGACGGCGTCAGCTTTGGGTCGGCTGCTGCCCAATGTAGGGGGGCCCTCCGTTGCGTGCCGCCGCCTGTATGCCGGGGTCGCCCGGAGCATGGCCCTTTACGGGGCCCCAATTTGGGCGGACCGGCTTAATGCGGCAAATAAGGCCCTGCTTAGGAGGCCACAAAGGGTGGTGGCCAACCGTATCTGCAGGGCCTACGGAACGGTGGCCTGGGCGGCGGCATGCGCCTTAGCAGGCACCCCTCCGTGGGAGCTGGATGCGGAGATGCTAGCCGAGGTGCACAGAAACCGGCTAAGGTGGAGGGCTTCGGGGGAATATCCCGCTCCCGAAGAGGTGAGAGCCGCTCGCAGGCAAACGGAGCGGCGATTGAGGGACAGGTGGAAAGCGGACCTGGAAGAGTCGCCATATGGACTCCGCACAATAGGGGCGCTCCTCGGGTCGTTCGACGCCTGGCTAGAGAGGGCCCATGGCAAGGTGGGGTTCCGGTTGACGCAGGTGATGACCGGACATGGCTGTTTCGGTCATTACCTGCACAGAATCGGAAGAGAAGGAAGCCCCATCTGCCATGAGTGCGGCGCTGAGGATGACTCGGCCCAGCACACGCTCGAGTGGTGCAGCGGATGGGCCGAGGAGCGCCGCACTATGGTGACGGCCCTCGGTGCGGATGATCTCTCGCTTCTCAGTGTCGTGAAGGCCATGCTGGGAAGCGAGAGATCGTGGGAAGCGGTGACCTCCTTTTGCGAAACAGTCATGTCGCAAAAGGAGGCAGCGGAGAGGGAGCGCGAAGACAGTGCGGACGCGCTCCCGCTCCGGCGCAGACGGCGGGGGAGAGCGCGCGCGCGGTTTGCGGCCGCTGATCGCGCCTTACCTCAGTAGGGCCAGTGGGTAGGGGACCCACATTGCACGGCCCTACATGTCTGGGGGGAGGGTCAAGCGTCCTGACCTTCCCCTCCTTTGGTGCGGGTGTCCTGGCGCGGGTATAGCCAGGAATGCCGGGGGGCGTCGTGGTGGAATGTTCGCGATCCCATGGCGCCCCCCTTAACGGCAATGCGGGTGACGCCGGTGTGTTTTTAGTGGGTATGCTCCTCCAGTCACCATCACTCGGATGGCGGTAGGAGGAGAGAGTCCCACATAACCCCCAAATAGCCTTCCCCGGGCCGGGGGTATGCGTAAAGCATTTTCACACCGTCAAAAAAAAAAAAAAAAAAAAAAAAAAAAAAAAAAAAAAAAAAAAAGGTTAGGTTAGGTTAGGTTAGGTTAGGTTAGGTTAGGTTAGGTTAGAGGAAGGCAGGACCCCGTCCGGACCCAGGGGCCCAACGTAAGAGATGCCGACCAGGCTGATGAGGGACAAAAAATGGACATTTAATGCCGCTACGCCAACACGAAGTCTTACAAACAAATGCTAACCACTCCGCCCGCGCTCAAGATCTTCTCACGCAGGTCATGGCGGAGTGGAGTGTAAGCGTAGCGGTGGTCGCGGAGCCGTGGTGCGTCCCTCCTCAGCCCAACTGGGCAGGAGCATCGGACGGGAGTGTGGCCATCATAGTTCCGGCTGTCGGCAACTTCCCTACCCTAGTGCTGGTAGACAGGGGGCCAGGCTATGTAGCGGCCAAGTGGGAGAGTATGGTGATTGTGGGTACCTACTTCTCCCCCAACCAGCCACTCACAGCTTTTGAGAGGCACCTGGAAAGCCTAGGGAGGGTGATAAGGAGAGTCGCACCGAAGCCGGTACTATTAATGGGAGACCTCAACGCCAAGAGCGCGGCCTGGGGTTCCCCGGTTGAGGATGCGAAGGGCGCTGCGCTTAGGGACTGGGCAGTAGCCATGGGACTGGCAATCATTAATCGGGGAAACACTTACACCTGCGTGCGGCGCCAGGGGGGGTCCATCGTTGACATAACGATGGCGACTCCCGTCGTCGCTGGCAGAATTGGCGACTGGCGGGTCATGGAGGACGTAGAGACCCTCTCCGACCACGTTTACATTCGGATGAGGGTCGGCCCGTCAGTGGGGGTCCCGCCGCCGCCTTTTTCTGCCGGGCGATGCGCCGGCAGTAGTTTCCCGCGGTGGTCGCTGGCCAGCCTCGACCGGGAGATGGCGGAGGAGGCGGCCATCGTCGAGGCCTGGTGCGCAGTCCCTCCAAACCTAGGCACCGAAGAACGGGCAGCCCGCTTCCGCGCGTCGCTTACGAGAGTGTGCGACGCCGCAATGAGGAGAGCGAAGCGGCTGCCCAGCAGAAAGCAGGTGTACTGGTGGTGCGGGGAGATTGCCGCCCTCCGCGTGACCGCCAATGCGGCAAGGCGTGCGTTCCAGCACTGCCGGCGCCGGCGGCACACAGCTGAGGAAGAGGAGGCGCTACGGGCTAGACTCACTGCCGCCAAAGAGGCCCTCACGGCTGCGATCGGGAAGAGGAAGGACGAGGCTCGCGAGGAGTTTATTTGCACTCTGGACAGGGATCCGTGGGGGCGGCCCTATAAAATAGTGCGTAACAAGACCAGTCACACTCCCCCCATGGATTCCCTGGAACCGGAACTCCTCGCGAGAGTAGTGGAGGGGCTCTTCCCGGAAGCGCCGGCCTTTGTGCCGCCGAGGATGGCGCTGCCCAGCGAGGAGAGGGAGGAGATTGGCGAAGTCCCAGAGGTGTCGGACGCTGAAATTCTTGGGGCAGTCACCCGCCTCAAAGCCGGCAAAAAGGCCCCGGGCCCGGATGGGATTCCGGGGAAGGTCATTCCTATCGCCCTCAAACATCTGGGCCTGCGCCTGAGGGGGCTGTTCGGTGACTGCCTCAAGGAGGGTGTCTTCCCTCAACAGTGGAAGGAGGGCAGGCTGTGCCTGCTGCGCAAGGAGGGTCGACCAGCTGACTCTCCTTCGGGCCACCGCCCCATTGTCCTCCTGGACGAAGTGGGGAAGATGCTCGAGCGCATTATCGCTCGGCGCATCCTCGGGCATCTGGAGGACACGGGCCCGAATATAAGCGAGAGACAGTTCGGGTTCCGGGAGGGGCGGTCGACGATTGACGCAGTCGGCGCACTGAGACTTTTTTTTTTTTTTTTTTTTTTTTTTTTTTTTTATCGCTGGGAAAATGCGTTTATCCCCCCCTAGACTAAAGAGTCCAGGGGGGGGCGCATACCCCCCGGGCCCGGGGGAGGCCAAGGTGGGGGGTTATGTGGGGCTCTCTCCTCCCGCAACCCCCTCCCCCCGGATCGTGCCGATGGGATGCGTGGCTGGAGGGAGTCCAGTCCCTAGCGTGCGGGGGAGCTCACCCCAGAAAAAAGAGACGACGATGTGGATGCATTGCGGGATAACATCATGACAAGCAGTTTAGATTATCTCCGAGCGGGTAACCAATCCCGTCCATCTGCTTCGGTGGATGGCTGCCCCATCGTATACGGAGGGGGCAAAAACTGCTTCGTGGGCCGGCCAGATGCCGGCCTCCGTGAACACGACTTTGGCTGTATTACACCGGACTTTGATCGCAGAGGAGTTTTAAGGCTGAGAGGTGGAGTTGGGACTGATGGAGGTGGACCCAGTTCTGAAAAAACGGCGGGGAAGACCGCCCTTATGGCGAGCGCCTACAGCCCCACGGAGGAGAAAGAAGAGGCCTTCCGCCCCCGCCTCACCCTCGTACGCTCACCAGTGCAGGGGGAGGGTGGCAGCCCGCACATCGACCTAAACGCGGCCGCATTTCAGATCGCGCCGAAATCCTTTACAGACGGCCCAGCGCGCGACGGCGCTGGCCGCTTCTTGCCGCGAGGGCGGAGCAAGGAGCGCACCGTAGAGGGGGCGTCGCGCTCAGGGTGGGAAGCCCCAAAAGAGAGGAGCGCGCGGGCGCTGGTACCGGAGGGCGGGCGAGAGGCCCGTTTGGAGAAAATCCCCCGGGTGATCCTGACCCGTTTGGACGAGGGAAGCGTGCCACGGGGGGATCCGGCGCAGGATGCGGACGAGACTGGGTGCATAGTGCGAACCGTCTCGCCTGTCGGAGCTGACGCGGAGGGGCAGCGGCCATCCTCCGCCGACGAGGCTTATGCTCCGCAGAGGAAAACCAGAGCCAGGGCCAGGGGGCGGGTGCGCCCATGCTTGACTCCGTTTAAGTTTGGAGACCCAGAGGTGGCGCAGGAGTCGCCCGTTGACTCCTTAGTGCCCTGGTTTGACGCGGAGGACCCGCCGGAGCCGGCGGTGGCGGGCGTGCCTGACGAGGCGGACAGAGGCTCCCAATCCCTCAGTGTGCGTGCCCAGTCACTGAGCGGCAAGCTCTGGCAGGCGCCCCGAAAGAGGCCTCGCCTTCAGAAAGATGAGGACGAGGAGAGGGATGAGTCCAGCCAGTCTTCGGCAAGTGGCAACTCACCCCCGGTGATAAGGGGGAATGCGTTTTTAAACGCAACACGCAGGGAGGCCTCACGGTTACAGGCGGAGGCCGATATCGCAGATCGGGCGGCGGCGGCGGCAGTAGCCAGAAAGAATCGCAGACCGCGAACCAAACTCTCGCTCAGCGATACGGCTGACAAGTCGGCACAGGAACTGGCAGCCCAGATGCTAGACGACGCAGACACCGTCTACAGGGTTGCCACGACGTCCGGCAACCTAAAAGGCACATCTGTGCGCGATCTAAAAGACGCGGCAGCCTCATTTAAGACCTATGCGGAAGAACTTAGGGGGCGCAATATCTCGGAGGAAACTAGGCGGTTAGAGGCGCACAACAATCGCCTTAAGGCTGAAATGGCGAGTCTCCGCAAGGAGATGGCCGAACTGAGAAGTGAAATGGAGAGGTTCCAAAATCAGGGCACTCTAACCGTCTCCAAACCGGTAATGATCGAGGGGCCGTCCTCTGACCGACTTGTCAACCACAGTGATCTGCAGGAGTTCTCTCGCGCCATGATGGTTACCATAGGGACTATGATGGACGCCAAGCTGGACGGGAGATTTCCCTCGCCGTCTATTATGAGGCCTCTCCTGGCCGCAGATAGAAGACACCAAGTTGCCTTAGTTCCAACGCCAGAACCACCACAGTCAACGGAGCATGAGGTCATGGGCCAACAAAAACAGGTGAACACACAGACTGTGCCAGAGTCATCTTCTGGACCAGCTCAGAGGTCACGCCCCAGGGTCATAGTGGCGACAGCCTCAACGGGGCCTATGGTAAATGATCCTCCCGATACCATCAAGGGGAGGAAAAAGAAAAAGAAAAAGAAAAAAAGGATGACGCTGGCCGCTGCTGAGGCCTCTGCGTCCAGAGTAGGCATCCCTGAAGCATTGAGTCCGCTTCCTCCGGTCCTTCAGCCGTCAAAACGCTCGTGGAACGCGGTGGGTGGTAAAGGGGAAAAAATAATGAACACGGTGAAAGGCACTCTGCCAGCTCGCTCCGAGGTCCGTAAGCTCCGCCCTCCTCGCTCGGCAGCAGTAGTCCTGACATTGCAGCCTGACGCCAAGGAAAAGGGTGTGACATACGGACAGGTGCTCGCCCGGGCTAAGGAGAGCATCAATCTCGAGAGCCTTGGCATCAGCGCCGTAAAATTCAAGCGGGCAGCCACAGGTGCCAGAGTACTAGAAGTACCAGGAACAGCCAGTGGCGAGAAGGCCGATGCGCTGGCCAAAGAGCTGGCGGAGAAGCTTGGGCAGGATGTCCGGATCTCCAGGCCGATGATGTCTACAGAGCTGCGCCTCACGCAACTGGATGACTCGGTGTCAACCGGCGAAGTTATTGCTGCCGTTGCTAAGGCCGGTGGCTGCGAAGAAAGCCACATAAAAGCAGGAGAAATTCGCCAGGACGCATCCGGCCTAGGCTCAATCTGGCTTCGCTGCCCAGTCGCAGCGGCTAAAAAAGTGGTGGAAGCTGACCGCGGGAGGCTACAAGTGGGGTGGGTCCGTGCCGCGGTGAAGCTTCTCGATAAGCGCCCCATGCGGTGCTATAAGTGCCTGGAAAAGGGCCATGTCAGGGCACAGTGCGCTAGCGAGGTCGACAGAAGCAATCTCTGCTACCGATGCGGCAAACCCGGTCACAGAGCGAGTGAGTGCTCTGCGTCGCCACACTGTGTTGTGTGTGCAAAAGCGGGCAAGAAATCGGACCACGGGTTGGGTTCAAAACTATGCTTAACCCCCCGCCCGAAGGCGGCAAGAAATAAGGCTGGAACCAGCCCCAGGGCACCTGACAGCAGGCCAGATGCGCGTGAGGAGGATCAGATGGCCACCGATTAAGATGGCCCTTCGCGTACTGCAGGCGAATCTCAACCACTGCGCCAGGGCCCAGGACCTCATGTTCCAGTCCCTGGCACAGTGGATGATCAGCGTTGCTGTGGTGTCAGAGCCATACTCAATCCCTTCCCGGGGTGACTGGATAGGCGATGTGGACGGGTCTGTTGCATTAGTTGCGCGAGCGACGGCCGGTGGTCCGCCGCTGACAGGTGCGATAAAAGGGAGGGGCTATGTGGCTGCGCTCTGTGGTGAAATCTGGTTCGTAGCGGTTTATTTCTCTCCAAACCGCTGTCTGGCTGACTTTGAGCGGCTCTTGGATGAAATAGGGGCTCGAGTCGGTCAGTTTCGCCCACGCCCCGTAATCGTTGCTGGTGACTTTAACGCTAAATCCACGGCCTGGGGCTCCCCGGCGACGAATGCGAGAGGAGCAACCCTCGAGGAGTGGGCAGTTGCGTCTGGCTTGGCGGTCATCAACCAGGGAACAGCAGACACGTGCGTGCGGCAACAGGGTGGCTCCATCGTGGATATCACGTTTGCGAGTGCCTCCCTGGTGCGCCGTGTCCAGGGTTGGGAGGTCATGGTGGGGGTGGAGACATTGTCGGACCACCGATACATCCGGTTCGAAGTCGCCACACCCTCACAGACTCCGAACAACCCAAGCCGGAATGGCCCAGTCGGTTGCGGCCCAAGGTGGGTTCTCACTAAGCTCGACCGGGAACTGTTGCAGGAGGCGGCCATCGTGCAGGCCTGGTTGCCCGCACCAGAGGGAGAGGTGTTGGTAGGAACCGAAGCTTCCCGGCTCCGGGAGGCCATGTCGCAAATTTGTGACGCGGCCATGCCCCGGGCTAAGTCCTTGCCGCCAAAACGACACGTCTACTGGTGGACCGCTGAGCTTGCACAGATGCGCACGGACTGCGTAGCTGCTCGGCGCCGGCACATGCGTCAAAAAAGGAGCAGGCAAACAGATGCAGACGAGGAACGACGCCTGTACGAGGCCTACAAGGCCTCCAAACTGGGGCTCTCGGTGGCCATAGGGCGTGCAATAGAGGCAAGTCGTGCCGAATTTCTGGAGACCCTCAACGCCGACCCGTGGGGAAGACCATACAAACTCGTCAGGAGCAAGCTGCGACCCTGGGCGCCTCCACTGACGCAGACACTACAGCCGGAGTTTATGGCTCGTGTGGTCGCGACGCTTTTCCCGGACAGGAGACCTCACCAGCCGCCTACAATGGCGCTGCCAGTGGTGAGACCAAGGGATGAGGAGACTGTCCCACCAATCCGCCCCGCCGAGTTGCGTGTGGCGGTCAACCGGCTCCGTGCTAAGAACACAGCCCCAGGACCTGACGGCATCCCGGGCCGTGCTTGGGCCCTGGCCATGGAGACCCTAGAGCCAAGAGTGCTGCGACTCCTGAACGCTTGCTTGGAGCAGGGTTGCTTCCCTAAGGAGTGGAAGGTTGGCAAGCTGGTCCTACTCCGGAAAGAGGGGCGCCCGGCGGAATCTGCATCCGGCTACAGACCCATAGTCCTGCTGGATGAGGTGGGTAAGCTTTTCGAGCGGATAATCGCGGCCCGCCTCACCAAACACATGGACTGCGAAGGACCGAATTTATCCGACTGCCAATTCGGCTTCCGCCGAGGTCGCTCAACGGTGGACGCAATTCAGCGGGTCAAGGAGATGGCCAATGAGGCCGTGTCCCAGGGTAGGGTTGTCTTAGCGGTGTCATTAGACATTGCCAACGCCTTTAACACCCTGCCCTGGGACACAATAAAGGAGGCGCTGCGGTACCACCGAGTACCCCTCCACCTGTTACGAGTTATAGAGGCTTACCTCAGTGAGAGGTTCGTCGTCTGGCCAGGGCAACAGGAATGGGGTAGGAGGGAAATGTCCCGTGGAGTTCCACAGGGGTCGGTCCTAGGGCCACTCCTGTGGAACATAGGTTACGACTGGGTTCTACGGGGGGAAAACCTGCGTGGTGTTAAAATCACCTGTTATGCCGATGACACGCTCGTGACGGCCCAGGGACCCAGCTACCGCGACGCAGCCGTTTTGGCGACGGCGGCGGTTGCCCACTGCGTCGGTAAAATTCGACGGCTAGGCTTGGAGGTGGCTCTAACAAAGTCTGAGGCCATATGTTTCTATGGTCACCGAAGAGCACCCCCAGCCGGTGCCGAGATTGTGGTGGGAGGGGTTTCGATTGCTGTCAAACCGACGCTCCTGTACCTTGGCGTTGTACTTGACAGCAAATGGAACTTCAAAGCGCATTTTGAGCGCCTGGCACCCAAATTGCTGCGCGCGGCGGCAGCCTTTGGGCGTATACTGCCAAACCTGGGAGGGCCCAGGGCTTCATGCCGCCGTCTGTATACGGGTGTGGTGCGATCGATGGCGCTCTACGGTGCCCCAGTCTGGGCTGTTGCCCTCAGCAGCCAGAATATCGCACAGTTGCGTCGACCGCAGAGAGCGATGGCTCTGAGGGTAATCAGAGGGTACCGTACCGTAAGTACGGACGCTGCGTGTGTTCTGGCTTGTACCTTGCCATGGGACCTGGACGCTGGGGCCCTCGCGGCAGTATACCGCTGGCGCGTGGAGGCACACGACCGAGGCGAGTATCCGGCGCCTAGGGAGGTACAGGCGAGAAGAGACGCTGAGCGCCTTGAAATGGTGGAAATGTGGGAGGAGAGGCTGGAGCGGCCAAGTGCCGGCCTCAAAACCATCCAGGCAGTTCGTCCAGTTCTCCGACAGTGGTTGGACAGACGCCACGGTGCAACGACATTCCGACTGACGCAGATCCTCTCTGGGCACGGATGCTTTGGAAAGTATCTGTGTCGTATAAGGAGAGAGCCAACCGCAGCATGTCACCACTGTGACAACTGCCTGGAGGAGACGGCCCAGCACACGCTAGAGGTGTGCCCAGCCTGGGACGGAGAACGCCAAACCCTGCGCTCCATAGTAGGTCATGACCTCTCGCTGCCAACCGTGGTTAACAACATGGTCGGCAGCGACAGGGCATGGAAGGCAGTCCTCGCCTTTTGCGAGACTGTCATGGAAATTAAGGAGGTGGCCGAGAGACAGCGGGAGGTAACTTCCGAGGACCCCGGCCGCCAAAGGCGAATAGGGCGGAGGCGACGAAACTACGATCGCCAAATCCCGCCTTAACAGTGGCCAGGGCCGGCAGGCTTGGGGAAGTCTGTCGGCCGGATAACCAACTGGCCCGAGTCGGCAGTGCACGCGTCCACGCGCGCCAGTCATTCCGTGTCGGCGCAGGCAGGGCTAACATCTTTCCCCCCTCCTGCTAAAGAGCTTGGGGCCCTCCACCAGGCCAGTCACCGCCGGGTCGCGGAAGAGTGCCTTTGGCGTGCCCGTAACCCGGCAATATCGTGACGAGATGGAAACCGTGGGGTTTTAGACGGTAGTCCGGGCGGTTCCCGGGAGCCCGTCATACCCGCCCTGTCCCACCCGGACATGGCGGGATGCGTAAAGGCATTTCCCCACGTAAAAAAAAAAAAAAAAAAAAAAAATAAAAAAAAAAAAAAAAAAAAAAAAAAAAAAAAGGTTAGGTTAGGTTAGGTTAGGTTGGGGTGCTAGGTCGGGTAACCTCCACGAGTGTCAGGGCTCTTCCAGTTCCTGTGGACCCTCGCGGGTCTGCGGGAAGGGGAAGGGTCTTGGCTGGTGCACCCTGGAGGCAACGGTAAGTGATTCTTCTACGGGGGAATCGCTTACTGGTGCTACTAATAACCCGACACAGGAGGGAGGGGGCTTGCGTGGTCCAGTGATCCCTGAGGCTGTACCGGACAGCGCTACCCATACCGGGGAGGCAAGGGGTGAGGATCCGGGAGCGACGAGGGAGGGCGCCTAGTGGCGCGGGGGCCCCTAGAGGGCCCGGAACGGCTCTCTCCGCGTCCGTCTGAGTAGCAGATGGCGCTGGAGATGGGCAGCGGCCGTAAGGCGGTGGAGATGGGGTGGTC
This sequence comes from Epinotia ramella, assembly GCA_947578815.1. Lineage (NCBI taxonomy): Eukaryota > Metazoa > Arthropoda > Insecta > Lepidoptera > Tortricidae > Epinotia > Epinotia ramella. Next base: position 31,340,042 of record OX388203.1, read on the forward strand.
TAACCAACCACCAACAGGGGAGCCCACGCCAGCTCCCCTTGAATCCCGGAACCCGCAGCCCTCCCAACGACCCCCATCTATGGCGGCATGGGGTACGGGAGGTGCCAGCTCTTTTAGCGCGCGGACCGGAGGGCTTGCCTTAACTGGCCGGCCCGCGGGAAGGAAAACCCTATAAAACCCGACAGTGAAGTCGTTAAAACCTCTGGACACCGCCCGACCTCCAGAGTAAATAGGGTTACCCAGGTACAGGGGGCACTGCCTGGGTGGACTCCCTTCCCCCATACTCGTGGGAACAAAATGGACACAAAAAATGAAACGGAGAAGGAAACCAACAAACACGGCAAAATGACACTGGACACTGATACGGAGGCCTTCCGCCCCAGCCGGAGCCTCGCACGCTCACCAGTGCGACGGGAGGGGATTAACGTACATGCGGCCAGCTTGCAGATTACGCCGAAAGGGGCAGGCGGCCCGGCGCGCGACGGCTCTGGCCGCTTCATGAGACGAGGGCAGAGCGGGGAGTGCTCTGCGGGGGGGGCCTCGGGCTCGCTCCAGCTGGCAGTCACGGGCGCGGGGCGGGGAGCCCCGGAGAAGGGACACGCGCTGGCGCAGCTGCGAGAGCTGAGGGTGTCCCTCGAAAGAGTGGACGCCCCTAGACCGATTAGCAAGGCGAGAACTGATAGCGGTGCATCCGGGTCCGACTCCAGCCTGGTGACCGTCAAATCACGGTCCGGGTCGGACTCGAGTTCACCGCCTCAGGGGGAGAAAGCCCGCTTCTGGCGGGGACAGGGCCCGAAACGGGTATGTGTGGAGCTGTCGGAGAGCAGCGATGATGACCCGCCGCTGGCACCACCAACGCCTACCCGGCCGGTGGCCGCCGCGGCGTTTAAAAAACAAAGGGGCCGCCCTCCAACAACTGGCGAGTACGTCGGCCTCGCGGCGTCCCAACGGGCGCTTAACGAGGCCAAAAGGGAGGCGATCCTGCTGGAAGCGGAGGAAGATCTTGCCAGAGACGCTGCGCTGGCGGAGCGATCTCGGACCTCCCGCCTGTCCGAATCCTCGCGGGAAGGCGAAGCCACGCCTAACACAGTGGCAAATATGAGAAAAACCGTGGAGGAGCAAATGGCCATTGTTATGAAAGTGGCCACTAAATCGGGGCATTTGCAGGGGACGTACGTGCGCGCACTTAAGAACGTGGCGGCGGCCATCCCAGAGATGTTCGACCGCCTATGCTCGCGCACAGTCTCGGACGAAACCCGCCTGTTGCAGGCAGCTAATGAAAAGCTTCAGGGGGAAGTGGCCAGCCTACGCCAGGAGCTGACAGAGCTGAGGAGCAGCCTAGAGAAATCCAGGACACTGGATCACTCACACGAACTGAGAAAGGTGGTCGAAGAGGTGGCACGCTCCAACCGGGACCAGCTCTGCACCATGCTCAACACCCGGCTGGCGGGCATTGAGTGCCGACTCCTCCCGGAGCCACGGGCGGGGCCCTCATCGGCCGCCGGCGAGGAGATGGAGGAGCGGCCTGACAGCGAGTCCCTGGAGCCCCCGTCCGCTTCCGAGTCCGTGCCCGCTCCCAGGGCGGCTCCGAGGCGAGGACCTCCGAACCTAACGGGGGAGCCCCGAAAAGGGGATGAAGGGAGTGGAACAAAAAAGAAGAAAAACAAGAAGAAGGCAAAGAAACCGACTCTGGCCGCGGTTGAGGCCTCCGCTGGCAGAATAAACGTTTCTGACGTCTCTCGTCCGCCTTCGCCGGCTCCCAACGAGAAATGGAGTAACGCAGTCGGTGGGCATAAACAGAGGCGGAAAGCTGCGGCGCTCGAAGCTCAAGGACTAACGGTGTCGCAGCCTCAGAAACAGGCGGCCAACAAACTAAGGCCCCCTCGGTCGGCGGTCATAGTCTTGACCATCTTACCGGAGGGAGAGAAAGAAGGCATGACTTATAAAGCCATAATCGAAGAGGCCAAACGGAAGATAAATTTATCCGAGCTAGACATACAGTCGGTTAAATTCAAAATCGCAGCTACCGGCGCCCGAATGCTGGAGATACCGGGACCGGACAGTGCTCCAAAAGCCAACAAGCTGGCCTGTAAATTGAATGAGCTGTTTAGCTCCGAAAAGGTTCGGGTGTCTAGGCCCACAAAATGCACGGAAATGCGCGTGTCTGGCCTGGACGACTCTGTCACCACGGCAGATATCGCAAACGCCGTTGCGCAGGTCGGCGGATGCACGTCCGAGGAAGTGAAGGTGGGGGAAATAAAATCGGACCCCCGGGGCCTAGGGTCAGCATGGGTCCGGTGTCCAATGGTTGCCGCCAAAAAGGTGGCCGAAGGAGGGCGCCTGCTTGTCGGCTGGGTATCGGCGCAGGCTAAAATATTAGACGCCCTACCCCAAAGGTGCTACCGCTGCCTGGAGCTGGGGCATGTGAAGGCAAGATGTACCTCCGAAGTGGACCGATCGGACCTGTGCTACCGATGTAGTAAGCCAGGCCATAGGGCAAGCGAGTGCTCGGCCATGCCACACTGTGCTCTTTGTGCAGCGGCGGGAAGGCCCGCGGGTCACAGGGCAGGCAACAAGAGCTGCAGTGCCCCACCCACGAAGAGGTCGAGGACAAAGGCTGGCGATGGCTTCCGAGCCCCCTCGCAGCCTGCCCAACCACCCACTCCTAATGTGGGCGCTACCGAGGAGGGCACGAGCATGACCGTAGAATAATATGGCTCTATCAATATTGCAGGCGAACCTTAACCACGCAGCTAGGGCTCAGGATCTGTTGTTTCAAAGCATGGCGGAGTGGAGGACGCACGTGGCCATCGTCTCCGAACCCTACTTTATCCCCCAAAGGGACAACTGGGCTGGGGACCTCGACGGTTCGGTGGCAATAGTCACGCAGACGGCTGCTGGCTCGCCGCCGTTTACACGAACGGAAAAAGGTAGAGGATTTGTAGCTGGGGTCCTGGACGGCATCCTTGTGGTCGGGGTATATTTTTCGCCTAACAGGACCCTGGCTGAATTCGAAACCTTCCTGACGGACGTGGGGGCGCTTATCCACCGAAGTCACCCGACACCTGTGCTCGTTGCCGGGGATCTCAACGCCAAGTCCGTGGCGTGGGGATCCCCGTCAACGGACGTGCGGGGGCGTGAGTTGGAAGAATGGGCCATAGCAACGGGCTTAGTCGTGATAAACCAAGGGTCGGTCGACACGTGCGTGCGGCACAATGGAGGTTCCATCGTTGACGTGACGTTTGCCAGTGCCGCTCAGGCCCATCGTCTCCAGGGGTGGCATGTGCTCGAAGACGTGGAAACGCTCTCTGACCACCGGTATATCCGGTACAGCGTCTCGGCGGTCTCAGCCGCAGCAGCTCCCCAGAGCCGATCCGTCCGAGGTGACGGCCCTCGGTGGGTGTTGAAGCGCCTCGATCGGGAAGTGATGGAGGAGGCTGCATTGGTCAAGGCATGGCTGCCAGTACCCGAAGGCCCCTTAAACATCCAAAGGGAGGTCCAATGGCTCGGGGAAGCTATGACTGACAATTGCGACGCGGCCATGCCTAGAGTCAGGCCACAAACACCGCAGCGTAAGGTGTACTGGTGGTCCGCTGAGCTCGCGCAACTGCGGAAATCATGCATAGCAGCGCGACGCTCTTACACCAGAAGTCGAAGACGTCGAAGACGCAACGTTCAAGAGGAGGCCCAGCTGTATGCCGCATACAGGGAACAGGTAGTGGCTTTGCAAGTGGCAATCGCCAAAGCAAAGGAGGTTGCCGAACAGGAGATGCTGGAGAGTCTCAACAACGACCCGTGGGGGAGGCCCTACAAAATGGTGAGGTGCAAGCTCCGACCGTGGGCTCCCCCACTGACCCAGACGCTCCAGCCGGAGACCCTGAGGCGTGTGGTCGACACGTTGTTTCCAGAGAGGGGCGAACACGTGCCGCCGCCTATGGCGCCGGCGGGTGCCACAAACGATGTCGGTACCGAGCGTGCACCTGAGGTCACGGAGGGTGAATTATTGGCGGCCTTGCTCCGCATGAAGCGGAAGAACACCGCTCCGGGCCCCGACGGCATACCAGGCCGGGCTTGGGTGGTGGCGCTGGGTCCTCTCGAATCGCGCGTAAGGGCGCTATTTAGCGCGTGTCTGGAGCAGGGCCACTTTCCGCGTGCGTGGAGGACTGGGAAACTGGTTCTTATTAAAAAGGAAGGCCGTCCGGCCGACTCACCGTCCGCGTACCGACCGATTGTCCTCTTGGATGAGGTGAGCAAGCTTTTCGAGCGGGTCATCTCGGCTCGCCTCTCCAGGCACCTTGAGGACGTGGGGCCGAACCTAAGCGAGAAGCAATTCGGCTTCCGTGTGCGCCGGTCCACGATTGATGCCATCGCTCGTGTCAGGAGCCTAGTGGAGGAGACGGTCTCTGACAAAGGTGTGGTTCTTGCGATCTCCCTTGACATCTCCAACGCCTTTAACACCTTGCCGTGGGGATGTATAAGGGAGGCGTTGAAATTCTACGGCGTGCCGAGGTACCTACGCGATATCATTGATACGTACCTGTCGCAGAGGGAGATTAAGTACCCGGTGCCTGACGGTTGGGGCTCAAAAGAGGTGTCGTGCGGTGTCCCGCAGGGGTCGGTCCTAGGGCCACTCCTGTGGAACATCGGTTACGACTGGGTGCTGCGTGGCAGGAACCTACGGGGGATAGAACTGACGTGCTACGCCGACGACACTCTCGTTACCGCAAAGGCTAGCACGTTCAGGGACGCATCCATCCTGGCTACGGCGGGAGTGGCCCATGTGGTGGGAAAAATTAGGCGGTTGGGGCTGGAGGTCGCGCTACACAAATCGGAGGCCATCTGCTTTCTCGGGCCCCGAAGAGCGCCCCCAGCAGGTGCCCAATTGGTGGTAGGCGGAGCTTCCATCGACATCGGGTCAACGATGAAGTACCTGGGACTCGTCCTCGATAGCCGGTGGAACTTCAAGGAACACTTCAGGCGTTTAGCTCCAAAACTCCTCAAAGCCGCTGGGGCGCTAAGCCGGCTCCTGCCGAACGTAGGAGGACCGAACGTTGGCTGCCGCCGACTCTACACTATGGTAGTCCGGTCGATGGCCCTCTACGGCGCGCCCATCTGGGTAGACGCTCTCGACGCGGGAAACAAGACCCTTCTGCGACGGCCGCAAAGGGCCATGGCCACGAGGGTGGTGAGAGGATACAGCACTGTCTCCTACGAGGCAGCCTGCGCACTTGCCGGTACCCCGCCTTGGGACCTAGACGCCGAGATGGTCGCTAGCATCTACAGGCGCATAGCGGGGTCAAGAGCCCAAGGACAGGAGCCCATGCTCGAGGAGGTGAACCACTGGCGGGAAGTCGCGCGTACAGACCTCTTAAGGAAATGGGGTGCGAGGTTGGAAAATCCTAGCGCCGGCCACTGGACGGTCAGCGCGATACAACCGTCCCTGGCCAAATGGATGGGGAGGGGGCACGGAATTGTGTCATTCCACCTTGCACAAGTCCTAACAGGACATGGCTGCTTTGGAAAGTTCCTGTGCAGGGTCAGGAGGGAGCAAACGCCAGCGTGTCATCACTGTGGCCACGCAGAGGACACAGCTCTGCACACGCTGGCGGAGTGCACCCAATGGGCGCAGCCGCGCGGAAACCTGGTCGCGGTCATCGGGGCGGACCTGTCATTGCCTACTGTCATCAAGGCGATGACGGCAGATGAAAGGTGCTGGCAAGCAGTAGCCTCCTTCTGCGAGGAGGTTATGGCAGAAAAAGAGGCGGCTGAGCGCGCTCGGGAGGAGGACGTGGATGCCCACCCGATGCGACGCAGAAGAGTGGGACGCAGGCGATTGGCCCACGATCGCCACCTGCCGCCCTAGAGTGGACCTCCGGGAGGCAGTCGTGGGGACGGCTGCCATCCGAAGGATATAGGTCCTCGAGTCGGAGGGGGTCCAACGGACACCTGCTGGCGGAGCCGAGGTAGAGTCCGATAGAGTTCCCTTAGCTTCGCCATAAGCAGTGAGAAGGAACACCGTGGGGTTTTAGTCGGTAGTACGGACGGTTTCCGTGAGTCCGACATACCCGCCCGTGCACCCCCGGCCGGGCGGGATGCGTAAAGGCATTTCCCCACGTTAAAAAAAAAAAAAAAAAAAAAAAAAAAAAAAAAAAAAAAAAAAAAAAAAAAAAAAAAAAAAAAAAAAAAAAAAAAAGGTTAGGTTAGGTTAGGTTAGGTTAGGTTAGGTTAGGTTAGGTTAGGTTAGGTTAGGTTGGGGTGCGAGGTCGGGTAACCTCCACGAGTGTCAGGGCTCTTCCAGTTCCTGTGGACCCTCGCGGGTCTGCGGGAAGGGGAAGGGTCTTGGCTGGTGCACCCTGGAGGCAACGGTAAGTGATTCTCCTACGAGGGAATCGCTTACTGGTGCTACTAATAACCCGACACAGGAGGGAGGGGGCTTGCGTGGTCCAGTGATCCCTGAGGCTGTACCGGACAGGGCTACCCATACCGGGGAGGCAAGGGGTGAGGACCCGGGAGCGACGAGGGAGGGCGCCTAGTGGCGCGGGGGCCCCCTTGAGGGCCCGGAACGGCTCTCTCCGCGTCCGTCTGAGTAGCAGATGGCGCTGGAGATGGGCAGCGGCCGTAAGACCGTGGAGATGGGGTGGTCTAACCAACCACCAACAGGGGAGCCCACGTCAGCTCCCCTTGAATCCCGGAACCCGCAGCCCTCCCAACGACCCCCAGCTATGGCGGCATGGGGTACGGGAGGTGCCAGCTCTTTTAGCGCGCGGACCGGAGGGCTTGCCTTAACTGGCCGGCCCGCGGGAAGGAAAACCCTATAAAACCCGACAGTGAAGTCGTTAAAACCTCTGGACACCGCCCGACCTCCAGAGTAAATAGGGTTACCCAGGTACAGGGGGCACTGCCTGGGTGGACTTCTTTCCCCCTTACTCGTGGGAACAAAAAATGGAAAACAATATGGAAAACCAAAACAAACACAAACTCGAGATGGCCCCAAAAAACGACGACACACACACGATGGACGAGGATACGGAGGCCTTCCGCCCCCGCCGCAGCCTTGTACGCTCACCAGTGCAAGGGAGAGGCGGCAGCCCACGTATAGATTTGGACGCGGCCGCAATTCAGATCCCGCAGAAGAGTGCAGACGGCCCAGCGCGCGATAGCTCTGGCCGCTTCCTGCCGCGAGAGCGGGGTGTGGAGCGCCCCGTCACGAATACACAGCTGGGGGAACTGAGGGTGTCCCTCGTAAGATTGGATACCCCCAGACCAACGAGGAGGAAGACGACAGTGGAAAGCAGTGAATCCGTGTCCGACTGCAGCCTGGAGACCGTCAAATCACGGTCCAGGTCGAACTCGGAACCCCATACTCCTGTGAATGAAATGGACAATTATGAAAACAAAAACCAAACGACGATGGGCGTGGATGCCGAAATAAAGGAGATGGAGGGAGGCGCCGTAACAGCGAAATCCGATGCCTTACCAGGCCAGTTAATGGCGAGGGAGCTCCGAGTGTCACTCGAGCGTATGGATACGTGTGACCCGAAGGCGGTGGGACAGCTATCGGACTCAAGCGTGAACGAGAGCCTGATATCTGTAAGGACGGCGAGATCCAGGTCCGGATCAGCGTCCTCATTACCTGAAGGCCGATTGTGGTCCCAGGAGGGACAAAAGAGACGGCGTTTAAAACTCTCTGAGTCGTCCAGCGATGGAGATTCAGAGGCCGCAAGGGAGGACAAGCCAAAGACCCACCCACCGACAACGGGGAAGTTCGTTGGAATGGGCAAGGCGCAGGCCGATCTGAAGGCAGCAAAGGAGGAATTTCGCCGCAAAGCTGCGGTAGAGGCAGAAGAAGCTGTGGCTAACATGGTCATCCGCATGAGGCCAACGAGCCAGCAGAGAACAACGCAGCCGCCTCCAGCGGAGTCGCAACTAGCTTCTGCGCTGCACACGCAAATGTTCGACAGCACTGAGGTAATTAAGGCAGTGATTGCAAAATCAGGCAATCTAAAAGGGACCCACCAGCGGAAGCTGAAGGATGCGGTGGCGGCATACATGGACGCTGCCCATGTGTTAATGAACCGCACCTCATGTGAGGAAATCAAGAAGCTTGAGGCTGAAAACGCGCGCCTACAAGCCCAAATGACGGAGCTCCGGAGGGAGCTAGGGGAGATGCGGAGTGAGCTGCGACTGGCCAAGACAGCTCCCCCTCCGCAAACATCAACACCGGAAGAGGTCGAACGGGACATGATGGTCAAGGTGGGGACCATGGTGAACGCCCGGCTGGAAGCCTTGGAGGACAGGCTTCTCCCATCGAAGGTAGTGCGCCCACCGCTCGCTGCCGACAAAAAGACAGCCGCGGTCACCAAACCTGAAGACCAAAGCAGGAAGGACGTACCAACAGCAGATAAAATCGCCACTGTCCCTAGCGGGCAGAACACGGTGGAGCCTAAAGGGCCAGCTCCAGCTCCCTCAGAAGAACAAAAGGGTAAAAAGAAAAAGGCGGCCAAGAAGGGCAAGAAGAATGGTCGAGCGGTTCAACCCATCGAACCACCGCACGAGCCCCACCCGTTACCACCAGCTCCGGCATCCATGAATGAAACATGGATAGATGTCGTGAGCAAGGGTAAAAAGAAGACTGCCGCGAAGGCAGCAGCGGCAGCAGCGCAGCAGCACAACCCCAAGCAGACCCGAAAACTGCGGGAACCACGCTCAGCGGCAGTCGTTCTTACGCTGAAACCAGGAGAGGGCCAACCCACTTACGGGGAAATTATAAAAGAGGCACGATCGAAGATCGACCTGAAAGATCTGCAAATAGAGGGTGTCCGGTTTAAACGGGCGGTCACTGGGGCGACCATCATCGAGGTGCCCGGGGCTACTAGTGGCGAGAAAGCGGATGCTCTTGCAAACAAGCTGAGGGAAATGCTAAACAGCGACGTCGTCCAAGTCTCGAGACCCATGAAATGCGCGGAAATGCGCATCTCGGGTTTGGATGACTCGGTTACACCTGAAGACGTTAAGACCGCCATTGTTCAGAGTGGTGGGTGTGCGGCCGACGCAATAAAGTGCGGCGATATTCGCCAGGACTTCACAGGCCTGGGAACGGCATGGGTTCGCTGCCCAGTGACAGCAGCCAAAAAACTTAGTGAGAAAGGGCGGTTATTAGTCGGTTGGGTCTCAGCACGGGTGCAGCTGCTGGACTCCAGACCCATGCGCTGCTTCCGGTGCCTCGAGGTAGGACACGTCCACGCGCAGTGCCAATCCCAGGAGGACCGAAGTGAACTGTGTTATCGTTGTGGCCAGCTCGGCCACAAGAAGGCCACGTGCTCTGCCGCGCCGCACTGTGCTCTCTGCGCAGCTGCCAACAAACCTGCGGGACACACTATAGGGAGCAAGTCATGCGCTGCTCACAAAAAGAAGGGAAAATTTGGCAATGGCCGCCGGGCTGCATTACAAAGTATCCACCCGCCTGCAAATGACGCAGCCGAGGCCGAGAAGACAATAGACATGGAGGTCGCTTAATGGCTCTACAATTCTTGCAGGCGAACCTAAACCATTGCGCTAGAGCCCAGGACCTCCTGTTCCAAAGCATGGCACAGTGGCAAACACACGTGGCCATCGTCTCCGAGCCCTACTTTATCCCCCAAAGGGACAATTGGGCTGGGGACCATGACGGCTTGGTGGCGATAGTCACACAGACGGCGCTTGGCTCACAACCGTTTGAAAAAATTTACAAAGGAAGAGGCTACGTTGCTGGGCATCTTGGCGGCATCCTTGTAGTGGGTGCTTATTTTTCACCTAACCGGAGCCTGGCTGAATTTGAATCCTTCTTGACGGACCTAGGGGCGCTTATCAGCCAAAGCTATCCAATCCCAGTGCTCATTGCCGGGGATCTCAATGCTAAGTCCGTCGCGTGGGGATCCCCGTCAACGGACGTGCGTGGGTGCGAACTGGAGGAGTGGGCCATCGCAGCGGGCCTGGCCGTGATCAACCAGGGGTCGGTCAATACATGCGTGCGGCAACAGGGTGGCTCCATTGTGGACGTGACGTTCGCTAACGTCACCCTGGCGCGCCGTATCCAGGGCTGGGAAGTGCTCGAGGGCGTGGAGACATTGTCCGATCACAGGTACATCCGGTTCAGTGTCTCTGCAGTGTCAGGTTCCCCAAGTGGTCCTATCAGTCGGTCCCTAGCTGGAGAAGGACCACGCTGGGCATTAAAACGCCTCGACCGGGACATGTTTGAACTTGCAGCCAACGTTGAGGCCTGGAACCCAATCCCAGAGGGCCCGGTGGATGTAGAGGAAGAGGCGCAAGCGCTCGGCGGAGCGATGATACACATTTGCGACGCAGCAATGCCCCGAGCAAAACCTCTTCCTCCAAAACGCCAGGTCTATTGGTGGTCACCTGAGCTGGAGCAGCTCCGACAGTCATGTGTCGGGGCAAGACGCCTGTATAGTCACCAACGAAGGCGTCGGCGTAGAGACTTGACCCAGGAGGTGGAACTGTACGCAGTCTATATCCAACGTACGAAAAGTCTACAGTTGGCAATTAGCCAGGCGAAAGAGGCTTCCCAGCAAGAGATGCTCGACACGCTGAACAGGGACCCCTGGGGCCGACCATATAAAATGGTCCGCAATAAACTGCGCCCCTGGGTTCCACCACTGACGCAAAGTCTCGAGCCGAACTTGTTGACGGACGTGGTTGGGGCCCTATTCCCGGTCAGTCAAGACTTCACTGCGCCAGCAATGGCGCCGCCTGCGGCGCCCAGCAACGAGGAGGAAGAAGAAGAGGTTCCTAGTGTCTCTGGTGGTGAACTCGGGGCGGCGGTCCTTAGGCTAAAAGTCAAAAATACAGCCCCTGGACCCGACGGAATCCCAGGTCGTGCGTGGGTCCTGGCCACTAATACGCTGGAGCCTAGACTGCTCAGACTGTTTTCAGCCTGTTTCGAACAAGCCCTCTTCCCCCGGCCATGGAAGACGGGAAAGCTAGTATTGCTGAAGAAGGAAGGGCGCCCAGCTGACTCGCCTGCGGCATACCGCCCTATAGTCCTGCTTGATGAGGTGGGCAAGCTGTTCGAGCGCATAATAGCTGCCCGCCTCATTAAGCACCTGATTCGGGTCGGACCAGATGTGGCTGACTGCCAGTACGGATTCCGCAGTGGCCGTTCGACTGTTGACGCCATCCTCCGCGTTAGGGATTTTGCGGAAAAGGCGGTGTCCAAGAAGGAGGTCATTTTGGCGGTGTCCTTGGACATCGCCAATGCTTTCAATACCCTGCCGTGGGGATGCGTTATGGAGGCGCTGCGGTTCCATGAAGTGCCCGCCTACCTAAGGCGAATGGTTGGCGCGTACCTCTCAGAAAGGCACGTAATATACCCAGGCCGAGAAGATTGGGGGAGACATCGAATGTCTTGCGGTGTTCCGCAGGGGTCGGTGCTGGGGCCACTCCTGTGGAACATTGGCTACGACTGGGTCCTGCGTGGTGCTAACCTCCCAGGGGTAAATCTGACCTGCTACGCTGACGACACGCTGGTCACAGCCCAGGGCCAAACGCACCGACAGGCCTGCATATTGGCCACGGCAGGTGTGGCACACGTGGTCCGACGAATCCGGCTACTGGGTCTTGAGGTGGCTCTCCAAAAGTCAGAAGCCCTATTTTTTCATGGGCCCCGAAATGCGCCTCCGCCGGACGCGCATATAGTGGTGGGTGGAACTCGTATAGAAATTGAGTCTTCTATGAGGTACCTGGGCCTCACATTAGACGGTCGATGGAGCTTCCACGCCCACTTCAAGCGCCTGATGCCGAAGCTGCTGGGAGCTGCCGGCGCTCTTGGGCGTATACTCCCAAACACGGGGGGGCCTAAGGCGTCGTGCAGACAGCTGTATATGGGGGTCGTCCGATCCATGGCTCTTTACGGTGCCCCCGTATGGGCGGAAATCCTGCATGGCCGGGAAATCGCCTTGCTCCGAAGGCCACAGAGGGTGATGGCAAACAGGATGATACGGGGGTACCGGACGATCTCCAACGAAGCAGCATGCGTGCTGGCTGGGTCCCTGCCTTGGGACCTTGACGCGAAGGCCCTTGCAGTGGTTTATCACTGGCGCAAGGAGGCGCAGAGTCGGGGTCACTCACCAGCACCAAGGGAGATGGAGGCGCAGCGCGACGGCGCGCGCATGGAAATGATGGCGATATGGAAGGAGAGGCTGGCGCAACCTAGTGCAGGCCTCAGGACGATCCAAGCAGTTCGTCCTGTCTTTGAACAGTGGTTAAACCGGAACCATGGCTTGCTGACATTCCGGCTGACACAGATCCTCTCGGAGCACGGTTGTTTCGGGAGGTATCTGCACCGCATAGGCCGAGAGCCGACCGCAGTGTGCCACCACTGCGACAATTGCCCGGAGGAGACGGCTCAGCACACGCTGGAGGTGTGCTTAGCCTGGAGAGACGAGCGCCAAACTCTCTGCGCCACGATAGGCCATGACCTCTCGCTGCCTACCGTAGTCCAAAAAATGGTGGACAGCGACAGGGCATGGAAAGCGGTTCTTGCCTTCTGCGAGGCCGTCATGGAGTCGAAAGAAGCCGCTGAACGAGAAAGGGAAGCCACCGCTGTGAATCCCGGTCGCCAGCGGCGAACAGGGCGGAGGCGGCGAGCTTACGATCGCCACATTCCCCCTTAACTGTGGCCAGGGCCGGCAGGCTTGGGGAAGTCCGCCGGCCGTATCACTAACTGGCCCGAGATGGCGTTGCGCGCGTCAGCGCGCGCCACTCATTGCGCCGGTGCAGGTTGGGGCCACACCAACCTGCTACAAAGTTCGGAGCCCTTAACCAGGCCAGTCACCGCTGGGTCGCGGAAGAGTGCTTCGGCGTGCCCGTAACCCAGCACCGTGGTGACGAGATGGAACACCGTGGGGTTTTAGTCGGTAGTCCGGGCGGTTCCCGGGAGTCCGACATACCTGCCCTGGCTTCCCCGGCCGGGCGGGATGCGTAAATGCATTTCCCCACGAAAAAAAAAAAAAAAAAAAAAAAAAAAAAAAAAAAAAAAAAAAAAAAGGTTAGGTTAGGTTAGGTTAGGTTAGGTTAGGTTAGGTTAGGTTAGGTTAGGTTAGGTTAGGTTAGGTTAGGTTAGGTTAGGTTAGGTTAGGTTCCGACGCAGAATTCGGCGCTGCTCTCTTGAGACTCCAGGCCAAGAAGACCGCCCCAGGGCTGGACGGCATACCGGGGCTTGCGTTGACCGTGGCCCTGAAGGAAATGGGTGGCGATGTGTGCGCTTTATTTAGTGCGTGTCTGGCGCAAGGGAAGTTCCCACGGAGGTGGAAAACGGGCAAACTCGTGTTGCTGCGAAAGGAGGGACGCCCGCCTGACCAGCCTTCGGCTTACCGTCCCATCGTGCTTCTCGATGAGATGTGTAAGCTATTTGAGCGCTTGATAGTGAACCGTCTCGTCAAAACCATGGAGCGGGGTCTGAGCGAGTGGCAATATGGTTTTCGTCCCGGCCGCTCGACGTTGGATGCAATTGCTCGCGTAAGAGCCATCGCGGAAGAGGGAGTGTCTCAGGGCGGGGTGGTGATGGCTGTGTCCTTAGACATTTCAAATGCCTTTAACACCCTGCCCTGGGAAACTGTAAAGGCGGCCCTACGGTACCACGGCGTTCCTGCGTACCTGCAAGCGGTGGTTGCCGATTACTTCGCGGAGAGGAAAATCGCATACCCGACGAAGGACGGTTGGGGGTATAGAACTATGTCGTGCGGTGTTCCACAGGGTTCGGTCCTAGGGCCGCTCCTGTGGAACATCGGCTACGACTGGGTGCTGCGCGGGGCCACATTGCGGGGGGTCAGCATAACCTGCTACGCTGATGACACCCTCGTTTCAGCCCGTGGTAGCACACATCGGGAGGCGGCATACCTTGCCACTGCGGGAGTGGCGCATGTTGTACACCGAATCCGGGCTCTTGGTCTGGAGGTGGCCCTCCATAAATCAGAGGCCCTGGCCTTTCATAGGCCTCGCAACGCGCCGCCGCGGGATCTGGCCATCACAGTTGGAGGGACTTCCATTGCCGTCGGGTCGACGATGAAGTATCTGGGACTCGTCCTCGACGGCAGGTGGAAGTTCGAGGAGCATTTCCGGCGCTTGGCTCCGAGGTTAGTGGCTGCGGCCGGAGCTCTGGGGCGGATCCTGCCTAACCTGGGTGGGCCAGGAGGGGCGTGCCGACGCCTATACATTGGAGTAGTGCGCTCTATGGCGCTTTATGGGGCGCCAATATGGGCGGATGCTCTAGGCCCCCGAAACGTCGCCTTTTTGCGACGCCCGCAGAGGGTCATCGCGCTAAGGGTGGCTCGAGCATACCGCACAGTCTCGCACGCCGGAGCCTGCCTCCTTGCTGGATGCCCGCCGTGGGACCTCGATGCCGAGGTTCTTTCCGAGGTATACTGGCGGGTTCTGGCAGCAAGGGAGGAGGAAAACTGGCCCCATCCACGGGAAGTCCAGCAGTGGCGGGAGGAGGCACGCGATGCTCTCCTCGGCAAGTGGTCGGAGAGACTTGCAGTCCCGGGCGCAAGTCGGGAACTAGTGGCGGCGGTTCGGCCCGTTCTGAAGGAGTGGGTCGAACGGAAGCACGGCGCCCCAACCTTCCATCTCACGCAGCTCCTGACTGGGCATGGCTGCTTTGGCAGGTACCTGTGCGTGGTGGTGGGCAAGGAGCCGACAGCGGCATGTCACCATTGCGGAGGAAGGGCTGCGGACACGGCCGAACACACGCGCTCGGAGTGCCCTGCATGGGCGGAACCCCGCGCTATCCTGTCCGCGGCCGTTGGGAGTGACCTGTCGCTGCCGGCGTTGGTCGCCAAAATGGCCAGCAGTGAGGAGTCCTGGACGGCAGTGGTCGATTTCAGTGACGCGGTGATGTCGCGAAAGGAGATGGCGGAGCGCGAGCGCGAAGAAGACGCAAACGCGCCCCCACAACGTCGCCGAAGACTTGGCAGGCGACGTGCGGCCTATGCTGGCCGTATGATACTGCCATGACGAGGACCTGCGGGTGATGGATAGGGAGGCCATCACTCGCATTAAGAGGTCCCGAGCTGGAAGACTTTGCTAGTGTTCCGTAAAGTCTTCAGCGGAGTGGGCCCGGGGCAGTATAGCCTCGGCCCCTGAAGGTGGGCCCGCGAGGGCAGCGCTGACGGGGTAACGGTGTGCAACCGCGTTCCCGGAATCCCGTCCAATGGCGAGCGAAGGAACACCCCAGGGGTTTTAGTCCGTGGGAGTCGGACATACCCACTCGGTTTCTCCTGAACCGGGTGGGATCCATAACGGATTTCCCCTGGGTAAACAAAAAAAAAAAAAAAAAAAAAAAAAAAAAAGGTTAGGTTAGGTTAGGTTAGGTTAGGTTAGGTTAGGTTAGGTTAGGTTAGGTTAGGTTAGGTTAGGTTAGGTTAGGTTAGGTTAGGTTAGGTTAGGTTAGGTTAGGTTAGGTTAGGTTAGGTTAGGTTAGGTTAGGTTAGGTTAGGTTAGGTTAGGTTAGGTTAGGTTAGGTTAGGTTAGGTTAGGTTAGGTTAGGTTAGGTTAGGTTAGGTTAGGTTAGGTTAGGTTAGGTTAGGTTAGGTTAGGTTAGGTTAGGTTAGGTTAGGTTAGGTTAGGTTAGGTTAGGTTAGGTTAGGTTAGGTTAGGTTAGGTTAGGTTAGGTTAGGTTAGGTTAGGTTAGGTTAGGTTAGGTTAGGTTAGGTTAGGTTAGGTTAGGTTAGGTTAGGTTAGGTTAGGTTAGGTTAGGTTAGGTTAGGTTAGGTTAGGTTAGGTTAGGTTAGGTTAGGTTAGGTTAGGTTAGGTTAGGTTAGGTTAGGTTAGGTTAGGTTAGGTTAGGTTAGGTTAGGTTAGGTTAGGTTAGGTTAGGTTAGGTTAGGTTAGGTTAGGTTAGGTTAGGTTAGGTTAGGTTAGGTTAGGTTAGGTTAGGTTAGGTTAGGTTAGGTTAGGTTAGGTTAGGTTAGGTTAGGTTAGGTTAGGTTAGGTTAGGTTAGGTTAGGTTAGGTTAGGTTAGGTTAGGTTAGGTTAGGTTAGGTTAGGTTAGGTTAGGTTAGGTTAGGTTAGGTTAGGTTAGGTTAGGTTAGGTTAGGTTAGGTTAGGTTAGGTTAGGTTAGGTTAGGTTAGGTTAGGTTAGGTTAGGTTAGGTTAGGTTAGGTTAGGTTAGGTTAGGTTAGGTTAGGTTAGGTTAGGTTAGGTTAGGTTAGGTTAGGTTAGGTTAGGTTAGGTTAGGTTAGGTTAGGTTAGGTTAGGTTAGTTAGGTTAGGTTAGGTTAGGTTAGGTTAGGTTAGGTTAGGTTAGGTTAGGGTTAGGTTAGGTTAGGTTAGGTTAGGTTAGGTTAGGTTAGGTTAGGTTAGGTTAGGTTAGGTTAGGTTAGGTTGGTTAGGTTAGGTTAGGTTAGGTTAGGTTAGGTTAGGTTAGGTTAGGTTAGGTTAGGTTAGGTTAGGTTAGGTTAGGTTAGGTTAGGTTAGGTTAGGTTAGGTTAGGTTAGGTTAGGTTAGGTTAGGTTAGGTTAGGTTAGGTTAGGTTAGGTTAGGTTAGGTTAGGTTAGGTTTAGGTTAGGTTAGGTTAGGTTAGGTTAGGTTAGGTTAGGTTAGGTTAGGTTAGGTTAGGTTAGGTTAGGTTAGGTTAGGTTAGGTAGGTTAGGTTAGGTAGGTTAGGTTAGGTTAGGTTAGGTTAGGTTAGGTAGGTTAGGTTAGGTTAGGTTAGGTTAGGTTAGGTTAGGTTAGGTTAGTTAGGTTAGGTTAGGTTAGGTTAGGTTAGGTTAGGTTAGGTTAGGTTAGGTTAGTGTTTAAGGTTAGGTTAGGTTAGGTTAGGTTAGGTTAGGTTAGGTTAGGTTAGGTTAGGTTAGGTTAGGTTAGGTTAGGTTAGGTTAGGTTAGAGTTAGGTTAGAGGTTAGAGTTAGGTTAGGTTAGGTTAGGTTAGGTAGGTTAGGTTAGGTTAGGTTAGGTTAGGTTAGGTTAGGTTAGGTTAGGTTAGGATAGGTTAGGTTAGGTTAGGTTAGGTTAGGTTAGGTTAGGTTAGGTTAGGTTAGGTTAGGTTAGGTTGGTTAGGTTAGGTTAGTTAGGTTAGGTTAGGTTAGG